>PPOZ03000004.1:600000-883457 GCA_003708715.3 [Candida] wancherniae | reverse complement strand
GGGGGGGGGGGGGGGGGGGGGGGGGGGGGGGGGGGGGGGGGGGGGGGGGGGGGGGGGGGGGGGGGGGGGGGGGGGGGGGGGGGGGGGGGCAGGCGGTGGTAGCGGTTGACGGGGGCTGGGCCGGCTCGGAATGAAGTCCTTGGAGGAGTCTGCAGAGATGACGGGCCGTTATTTTGAAGGGCCTGGCTGTGTGCACGCGCGGACGCACGTGACGGCCCCGGGCCCTTTGCCTGTGGCCCGGGCCCGCGGCCGCGGCGGACGGGGCATGGGGCCGGAATGTTGCCCGACGGGGGACGGGCACGCGAGCAGCGCTCCTGGCCGCCCGCGGGCCCCGCCAGCGGCGTTGCTGCCGCCGCCGCCGCAATGGTCCGGGAATCATATGATCGCGGCCTGCACACAGTTCGGAACTACCACTCGCTAATGGATGGGCTGCGCGGGCTCGCACGCGGACTTGGGCGGCCGTGCACAGAACTCACAGGTGCGCGTTTTCTCCCATGCTTTCCGAGAAAGAGATCGAGCACTTGGTGGCCCAAGCGTGTGCGGGTACGTGTAAGCCTGAGCCGGCGTCCCTGATCCGGGCTATCGCCCTGTCCGCCTTCCGGCCCCTGCCTTCCGGCCCCTTCCGGCTGTCCTACTAACTCTAGCGCGCGAGCTCGCCTACTGCCCGTACTCCAAGTTCCGGTACGTCCCGACCTGAATTCATACACCACGTAGTACTAACGCCAGGGTGGGGTGTGCGGTGCGCACGGCCTCGGGCCACGTCGTCCAGGGCGCCAACGTGGAGAACGCTTCGTACGGCGCAGGCATCTGCGCGGAGCGCACGGCGCTCACCCGGGCCATCATGGAGGGCGAGCGCCGCTTCACGGCCATCGCCATCAGCAGCGACCAGACGGCGCCCATCAGCCCCTGCGGCATCTGCCGGCAGTTCATCCGCGAGTTTGCGCCCGACGTGGCCATCTACATGAGCTCCGGCGACGGCGCCACCGTTGTGCCGATGACGTTGGCGGAGCTCTTGCCCATGAGCTTCGGTCCGGAGAACTTGGGCGTGGGCCCGGACTGAGACCGGCCCGATCTCAGTCGGATACCTGATCTCAGTCTGGGAGACCTGATCTCAGTCTGGGAGATCTCAGTCTGGGAGATCTCAGTCTGGGAGATCGCAGTCCGGGCCAGGTCTCCGGTAGGTCCCAGGTTCTCCGATGACGGCCCTGACCAGGGTCCAGATTTGCTTCCTTCTCAGTATATAGTCTGTATTCAGCTACGTTGCAGTTCTGTTCAGTATAGCTCTTCTCGCTCGCTCCTGCTCATATGCCTCTCGGTCATCGCGCAAAAAAATCATCTCCACCATGATTTGTGCTTCGCCGCAATGCGGCAAGGAGACAGAGTCGTCGTTGAAGTGCCCGGTCTGCTTGAAGGCCGGCATCCAGAGCGTGTTCTGCAACCAGACGTGCTTCCGGGGCGGCTGGCAGATGCACAAGCCCATCCACTGCGCAGAGGACAAGAAGCCCTATGACCCGTTCCCCAACTTCGCCTACACCGGCAAGTTGCGGGCGTCGTACCCGCTCAGCCCGCGCCGGGCCGTGGGCCTGCAGATCAAGCGGCCCGACTACGCCCAGGACGGGCGCCCCTACAGCGAGATCGCCAACGACCGCCGCGGCAAGATCCGCATCTTGACGGACGCCGAGATCAAGAAGGTGCGCAAGGTGGCGCTCGCCTCGCGCAAGATCTTGGACAAGGTGGCGGCGCACGTCAAGCCCGGCGTCACCACCGACCAGCTCGACGCCATCTTGCACAAGGAGTGCATGGCCCACAACGCGTACCCGTCGCCGCTCAACTACTGGAACTTCCCCAAGTCGTTCTGCACGTCGGTCAACGAGGTGATCTGCCACGGCGTGCCGGACAACCGCCCGTTGGAGGACGGCGACATCGTCAACTTGGACGTGTCCATCTACATGTACGGCTTCCACTCGGACTTGAACGAGACGTACTACGTGGGCGACAAGGCGCTCGCGGACCCGGACACCGTGCGCGTGGTGGAGACCGCGCGCGAGTGCCTCGACTTGGCCATCCAGACGGTCAAGCCGGGCTTGGTGTTCCGCGACATCGGCAACACCATCGAGAAGCACGCCTTGGCGAACGGCTGCTCCGTGGTGCGCACCTACTGCGGCCACGGCACCAACTCGTTGTTCCACTGCCAGCCGGACATCCCGCACTTCGCCCACAACAAGGCCGTGGGCGTGGCCAAGCCCGGCATGGTGTTCACCATCGAGCCCATGATCTGCCTCGGCACCTACAAGGACGTCACGTGGCCCGACAACTGGACCTCCGTCACCAAGGACGGCCGCTACTCCGCGCAGTTCGAGCACATGTTGTTGGTGACCGAGACCGGCTGCGAGGTGTTGACCGCGCGCTTGCCCTCCTCGCCGGGCGGCGCGGTGCCCCGGCTCCCTGCCCCCAGTACATAGAGCAGTAGGCAGCTAATATAACCAGATCGCTCGTCCCTGCATATTCTGTACAGGACGCCGCCGCTCCGCGCTTGCTTTCTGCTTTCGGCAGCCGTGCGCGCCCGGCGCATCGCTCGCGGAGACCGTTGGGGCCATCAACGGCTCTTTTCCTCCACAACCTCCAATGCCTGAGGTCCCACAGCTCCTGCCCGTGCCCCGGGCGGCCATTGTCCCCCACAAAGACGGCGCGAGCGCCGCCAACCCCAATTTGGAGCGCATCGCGGACTACGCCCGCCGCCCGCTGTTTTTCACCCGGCCCTCCAACGACGACATCAGCAACTTGCACCGGATCGTGCCGGTGGCGACAGACGCCGAGGCGCCGGGCGCCGGCGCCGACGGGCCCGACTACGTGCCGCAGAGCGGCGAGCGCAGGGCCATGACCGCGTCCAACCCGCCCAAGAACAGGTGGCGCATCCTCTCCAGCTACTTGTGGTCGTTCTCCGGCGGCTTCTCGGACGCCGCGCCCGGTGCGCTCTTGCCCACCATCGAGGCGTACTACCGCATCTCGTACTCGGTGGTGTCGCTCATCTGGATGGCCAACGCGTTGGGCTTCATCATCGTGGCGGTGTTCTCGCACAAGATCCAGCCGTGGCTCGGCAAGGAGAAGTCCATCCCGTTGGGCTGCCTCTCCACCGTGGTGATGTACGCCATGGTGGCCAGCGGCGGGCCGTTCCCGTTGGTGGTCACGGGCTTCTTCTTCGGCGGCATGGGCTTGGCCATCGTGCTCGCGCAGGCCAACATCTTCCTCAGCAAGATGGAGAAGAAGTCCAAGTACCTCTCGTTCTTCCACGGCTCCTACGGCTTGGGCGCCACCGCGTCGCCGTTCGTGGGCACCACCATGGTCGAGCACGGCGTGGGGTGGAACTACGTGTACCTCATCATGTTGGGCTTGATGCTCGTCAACGCGGTGGTGATGTACGTGGCGTTCCACGGCGCGGACACCGACCTCGAGGAGTGGGACAACGACGAGGGCGCGGACCGGCTCCTCGACAGCCAGCTCAACTCGGGCCGCCACACGCCCGCCGAGACCGAGTCCGGCGTGGGGCTCGTGGACTTGGGCGCGGGCGTCACGTCGGCGTTGCGCGAGCAGCAGAACGGCGCCAACGACGCCGCCCCGAAGAGCGCCTTGCGCCTCGCGTTGGCCAATAAGATCACGTGGAACATCTCCTTGTTCACGCTTCTCTACCAGGGGTGCGAGGTCTCGCTCGGAGGCTGGATCGTCACCTACTTGATCGACTACCGGCTCGCGGCCACCTCCTACGGTTACGTGCTGAGTGGCTTCTGGGGCGGCGTGACCCTCGGCCGGATCGTCTTGACGCGCCCGCTCGACAAGGCGCTCGGCGCACGCGGCACCATCAACCTCCTCTTGGTGGCCACCATCGCGCTGGTGGCCTTGACGTGGGCCGTGTCCAGCGCCATCGTGCTGAGTGTGTTTGCGTCGTTGGCCGGCGTTTGCATCGGGCCCATGTACCCGCTCATGATCTCCAGCGCCTCGTCCATGCTCCCCCGGAAGATCCAGGTGATCAGCTTGACGATCATGACTGCGTTCGGCTCCAGCGGCGGCGCCTTGCTCCCCTTCGTGGTGGGGTTGTTGTCGCAGGGCGCCGGCACGTACGTGGTGTTGCCCATCAGCATCGCTGGCTACTCCATGGTGTTGCTTGTGTGGTTGATGTTGCCCAACGGCGACCGCCGCAAGAAGGTCCCCAGCGGCCGCTTCAAGAGATTGCTCTCCAAGTTGTGGTGATACATAGAGCTGGTTTATAGAAATGCTTTGCGCACGAAATGTGGAAATGCCCGTAGCCCCAAAATTGCCCCAGAAAAGCGCAGGTCTATTTTGAGCACCCCGGCCGACACAGCACGGCGTGAAAACCATGCATGCCCCTACCTACGAGAGGAGCTCCTTGGGAATGCACCCCATACATGGCGGACTTTGCGCCCGGTTCCCCACCGTGTGGGCAGCACCGGCCTCGAGCGCCCGTCACGTGACCGCGCGCACGCGACACAATGTCTTCAAAAAAATCACCACCCGTGGCAGCACTTCCGACGCTAATGTCTTCGTCAGTGCAGCTATTGAACCCGAAGGCGGAGTCGCTCAGACGCGCCCAGGCGCTCCAGGTGAACATCGCCGCGGCGCAGGGATTGCAGCAGGTGTTGAGCTCGAACTTGGGCCCCAAGGGCACGTTGAAGCTCCTCGTGGATGGATCAGGCAACTTGAAGCTCACCAAGGACGGCAAGGTGTTGCTCACGGAGATGCAGATCCAGCACCCCACGGCCGTGATGATTGCACGCGCCGCCACCGCCCAGGACGAGATCACCGGCGACGGCACCACCACCGTGGTGTTGTTGGTGGGCGAGTTGTTGAAGCAGGCCGAGCGCTTCATCAGCGAGGGCGTGCACCCCCGCGTCCTTGTGGACGGCTTTGAGATTGCCCGCGAGGCGTCCTTGGAGCACTTGGCGGACTTCCGGACCGCTGCGGACGATTTGGACCGCGAGTTTTTGCTCCAGGTGGCACGGACGTCTGTGGCCACCAAGGTGACGCCCGAAATGGCCGACGTCTTGGCCCCCATCGTCACCGACGCGGTGTTGTCGGTGCAGGGCGAGGACAAGAGGAACTTGGACTTGCACATGGTGGAGATCATGACCATGCAGCACGGCAAGGCCTCGGACACCAGCTTGGTGCGCGGCTTGGTGTTGGACCACGGCGCCAGGCACCCCGACATGCCCCGCCGCGTGGAGAACGCATACGTGCTTACGTTGAACGTGTCGTTGGAGTACGAAAAGACCGAGGTCAACTCCGGCTTTTTCTACTCCACCGCAGAACAGAGGGAGAAGTTGGTTGCGTCCGAGCGCAAGTTCGTCGACGAGAAGTTGCGCAAGATTGTGGACTTGAAGAACGAGGTCTGCGGCTTGAACGGCGACGCCGGCTTTGTCATCGTCAATCAGAAGGGCATAGACCCCATGTCCTTGGACGTGTTGGCGAAGCACAACATCTTGGCGTTGCGCAGGGCCAAGAGAAGAAACATGGAGCGCTTGCAGTTGATCACCGGCGGAGAGGCGCAGAACTCCGTGGACGACTTGTCGCCCGACATTTTGGGCAAGGCCGGCTTGGTCTACGAGGAAAGCATCGGGGAGGACAAGTTCACATATATCACGGAATGCGCGGAGGCGCAGTCGTCGACGATTCTCATCAAGGGGCTGACCAACTATAGCGTGCAACAGACAAAGGACGCTGTTCGGGACGGCTTGCGCGCCGTGGCCAACGTGTGCAAGGATGGAAGTGTTGTGCCAGGCGGCGGGGCTTTCTATATGAGTTGCCACAACAAGCTCTTGTCGTCGAAGGCGTTCAAGGGCCGGAACAAGCCGGGAGTACAGGCCTTTGCCGAAGCTCTCTTGGTGGTGCCTAAGACGTTAAGTACCAATGCCGGCTTGGACTCTTTAGAGACCGTGGCTGCTTGTCAAGACGAAATCATCGAAGACCATGTGGTTGGAGTGGACTTGGTTTCGGGAGAGCCCATGGACCCTACGCTAGAAGGTGTCTGGGACTCCTACAGAGTTGTGAGAAATGCTATTCTGGCTGCAGCAGGTATAGCATCTAACTTGCTTCTCTGTGACGAGCTTTTGAAAGCCGGCAAGTCCTCGTTGAAGGGCCAGGGCCAAGGGCCAGCGCAGGGAGTACCACAAGGAATGCCACAAGGAATGCCTGGGATGTAAAAAAAAAAAGAATAAAGCGTTACTTGTTGGGTTTATTCTTTACTGTTTTTCTCCCGGGTCAACCAGACCGGATACACCCACACTTCCACAGGAGGGTGCTGCCCGTGTTTGCAAAAATCTTATAGGGGCATGCCGAAAGTGTTAACACCTTTACAACTACAGCCCCAAGTACATAATCTCAAGATCATTATTCTAAAAAGTAGCCGAGCCGCATATCGCCCTGCATGCGTGTGCATGTAGCTTAACACGCATTGAAAGAACGTGCTTGAGCATAAAATCGAAGCCTACGTTTCCATACGCGAAAACCGTCTTGGCTTACGCTACCGCAGCCGGCTGTCCAATTATTCCGGCTCAAATCCTGATAAAGGATCCCTCGGACTAGCTTTTTATGTACAATGCTCTTCGTCTACCATAGATGCTTGGCTGTGGATAAAGAAGTCCTCACATCTTGCGTGCGGAATGCATGTCTCGATCGGTGCTCCAATGCAATTCCTCCGTCAGGATACTTGAACTCCAAGAGGAAAGGAATAAAAAAATAAAAAAAAAAGGACAAGAATCATTGGTTGCTACGCTAACAAACTGTTTGAAACCAATCCTCCAAGAAGGTGCTTTTCTTCGTCAACGCAACTTGCAAGTGCTTGTTGCGTACCTCAGATCTTTCATCGAGCCTTTCGGAAGCATAAAAAATCAAAACTCGCAAGGATTTTTCGAATGACAGCTCTAGAAAAAGCAAATATTCCGTAAATGGGCAATAACACCACAATCCCTTCGTGTTGAGAGCACTTTCTGTGGTTACAGTGCTTGGAGAGTGCCCCCACGCATAATTATGACATATGCATGGCAGGAGTGGAGGACGAGGCCATGCTGTGTAAGACAGAGAGCGTAAGAGCGTGAATTACTAGGCAATGTTCGTAATGGAACTATGTACGTTACGAGGCGTAGCGCTAGACCCTTTTTTTATTCTTATTGATTTTCTGCCCGGGAACATTCCACTAGATGAAGTACTGCACGTAAACGGAATTTTGCTTTGTTCACCAGTAGCCTCACCGCACTCCGCGTTAGCTTGCCACAGGATCAAGTACGGGAAACGGCCGGCAAACAACGCAACGAGGGAAAAACTGTCTCACCCAGTTTTAGGAGCTATTTTCTCGGGGAAGTCTTCGGATTTCTTAGAGTGTCGGATGCGCTTGCCTGAACCTCGGCCTCTGAGCAGAGTCAAGTCTTGGTAGTCCATCGAAAAGGGAAATCTCCGAAGATCATACATTTGATCTCATGCAGGACGATATATAAGTGCATGCGGCATTTCTTCAGAGTCTTTCCCTGCCAAATAGATCGCGGGGAACAGAACACGTCAGGAACCACAGATCCTTAGGTGTCGGGGCAACACAACAAAAATAAAGTCCAACTAAAAGGAACCGATAGACCTACGGGCAAGAGTACAGGACACCGAAAATACGGGGTCCCGAGTACAGATTAGTGGCTTCATTTGGTTTGCAACCTCAGAGGGGCTGAGCCCGGATGACGTTTTCTGCACTGCTATCCAAGAAAAAAAAACCTAGCGCTCAAGGCAGACGCCGAGTGGGCAGCGTATGTAGCGGCAACTGTCAGTTCATGCACGGGATGGCATGGAAGCCCTTGAAAAAAGGTTTAGAAAGAAACTAGACTGCCCGTGCACACTAACACGCGCACAGTTGGTTGCGACTAAAACAACGATGAAAACAGAGTTCGCTTATGCATGGTAGTTACAGCAAGCGATACCCGTTTGGTGGAGTCTGTGCACGAGTCTTAGCGCGCGGACTTTTCTGCGCCTATGCCTGCGCACGCGGGGGCGCGACATACATGGCGCATGAACGGGGGCGGCTCTTTGTATCAACCGTGCGTTGGTTTCATTTGAGGATGCGACAGGTATTCGTGCATACTGTTGCTTGCAGTAGATGTTAGCGTGGTAAAGCACTTCGGAAGAACATGCTGATTCAACCTGGTTCTCTTCTTATATACCCTGTTCCCAGGCAATAAGCCCCGGTACAGATCCATCACCCTGGACAGATCCGGATTTCCATTTGTTACGACTGGTCCCCACCTCTCACGTCCCTTTCTATCATCCAGTGTTTCCTAGTGGGCATATACTAATCCTTGCTTCCTGATGCTTTTCTATCCATTTACAAGGTATGTTTAGCAGAGCAGGTTGCTGTCTGCTTCTTCTGCTCTCCCTGTGGTTCCTGTGTTGCTTGTTATGATTTAACGGCTCCGTGGCACGCCACTTGAGTGAGGTTTTGGGGCCTAGGTCATCGGTACTCGCAAGTGGCCCAAATACTTGCTATTCGATCAGACATCCATATTTTCTGCCCGAATCTTCCTTTGCGTCGTTCCAAGTCCCCCGAGGTCCTGCTGGCTTCTTGCGGAGCCCTGTGATCTCGAGAATTCAATTATCCGACCCGACCTCCAGGCGCCTCTATCTCAGGGAGACCCTCCAGTACACATATACTAACCTCTAGCGTATTACAATGAGCAATTGGCAGAACCCGTCGTGGCAATACTCACAAAATCCCCCATCAGACGATATCCGACGCGCAAACCAAAACAAACTGGACCAGTACCAGTTTGTTCTGCCCTCGCAGGCCGGTCCTGACTCGTACCCCGGGGCCTCCGAAATAAAACCGAACGCATCTCGACCGGGAGCCGACCCGGTGGCCTCCCGTCCTGGAGACCGCCCCGAAAACGGGCCACACATTTTGCCCACAGAAAAGCACAGCCGTAACCTCCACCCGCAAGAGCCAGTGGCAACGGTGTCGGACCCCGCGCCCATTATCGTACCCCAGACACACGCAGCGTATGCCCAGATCCCCGGGCAGGCTTACCAGGCGCCGGTCTCGGCGGCCGACGCTCTGCTGCAGGTCGATTTTAACAAGTACGGGTCCTACAAAATCCCTGGTGACCAGTGGGAGCAGTTTGCGCTTGGCGTGCGGCCACCACAGCCACCCCAGCATCAACAGCACCAGCCACAGCATCAACAACAGCCCCAGCAGGCACTACCGCCGAGAATCGTCGGCCATCAGCATCAGCAGGAAAACCTCGGCCAGCCGGTGGGCCTCAGCCAGCAGGTGAACCTCGACCAGCAGCACGTGCCGCCTTTCGACAAAGGGGCCCCCGTGGCTGGGGTCGCCGCGGGCCTGAAAACCACCAGCTCGTCTCCCCTCACAGAACACGCGTCCAGCAAGGACGCCACACCGACAGGGGCTCACTCACGGAAGTCCTCGGTAGGAAAAGTAACCAAGCGGTCCCGTATGGGCTGTCTCACGTGCCGTCAGCGGAAGAAGCGTTGTTGTGAGAGCCGGCCCAGCTGCACAGAGTGCCGGAGACTACGGTTGACCTGTGTCTGGCCTAAGCCCGGCACCGAGCACAAGAACAAACCCAAGGAGGTTAAGAAGCAGGAAAACATGATCGAGCATGATGTCTACGGGAAGATCAAGGTGCTACGCGGAATAGTGGAGTACCGCGATGACTAAGAAGAAGAGAGAAATTGGTAATTATTACTCATAGGACGAGGAGAGAGAATGCAGATATGGAGAAGCCAAAATGAAGATCAATGCAGGGCTAGCACCACGCCACCTTGCTGAGACTGTGTATCTCCCTTAGATACCTGTTTGTTCATGTCTGCCTGCCCTTTTCTGCGTTCTCGGCACATCTCTTCAGCATCGGCCCGAATAATGACGACACAGTATTACTAGCAAATAGAAATCTACGATGTACTATATACATAAGGCGTGGTTGGGCGGGCAACGTTGGGCGTTGGGCGGGCAATTAGGCGTCGAGATGACTGGGCGTGTTGGACTTAGCGGCGCCCAGAGTAGCATGCGGCATCTGAGGCGTTCGGACAACGACATCGGTCTCGTTTGAACGCGGCTCGCTGCAATTTGCCGCGAGACATGCAGCACCTGCGCTATGTGCGTGCGCTACCTAGCTGCCAACGTCCGTGGGCAAGATTCGAGGACGGGACCCGCGACACACCCGTACACCCGCCAGAGTTAGTGTTGGAGTTGAGACCGAGCACACTGTGTGCCCCCGTGCACCAGCCCAGCAGAGCGCGCCGATTCAACAGGTGTTACTCCAGAGGCCACCTGTTTTCAAAGCCAAAATGTCTTCTGACACGCCAAGTTTGAGGCAGCGGCAAATCAGTATGTGTGTTTAGAGAGATTGGGGCCCGGCCCAGTCTGCGCCCGCTTTTCCTGGCGGTTTGCGTTTTCTTTCTGTTATGTTCCCCCACTAACACCCCAGGCGCCTTGGAGCGAATGCTCCACCTCAACAAGGACGGAACCACAGACTTGACGTTGGCTTCCAAGAGCGAGGAAATCGTGTGGAAGGTGCTTGTCATGGACCGCAAGTCGCAGGCGGTCATTTCGTCGATTTTGCGCGTCAACGATCTTCTAAGATGTGGTATCACCGTGCACACACTCATATCCGCCCAGCGCTCGCCGTTGCCCGACGTTCCTGTGATCTACTTCGTGGAGCCCAATGTCCAGAATGTCACTGGAATTATCCAGGACTTGACGGAAGACAAGTACGAGTCGTTTTACGTGAACTTCACGCTGGCCATAGACCGCGAGCTCTTGGAGGACTTTGCCAAGAAAGTTTCGTTATGCGGAAAGGGCCACAAGATCAAGCAGGTCTACGACCAGTACTTGGACTTCATTGTCACGGAGCCCAACTTGTTTTCGTTCGACTTGAAGCGGACCTTCTCCCGATTCAATGACCCCACAACATCCGAGGACGACATCCACCTGCTTGCGAATGTCATAGCCGACGGCTTGTTGGCATCGCTTATTACAATGGAGTGCGTTCCCATCATACGGTGCCCCAAAAACGGTCCTGCCGAGCTAGTGGCGACCCAATTGGATATGAAGTTGCGGGACCACGTGGCAAACTCCCGTGCCGCTGTCAACCGGGCCATTGAGCAGCGGCCTGTCTTGATCTTGTTGGATCGTAATATCGACATCGCCTCAATGCTTTCCCACTCCTGGATTTACCAATGTATGGTCAGCGACGTGTTCGAGTTGCGCAGAAACACCATCAAGGTGTCGAAGTACCAGGACGGCTCCGACAGGCCGCAGATCAAGAACTACGATGTTGATCCCAAGGACTTTTTCTGGAACAAGAACTCCCAGTTGCCTTTCCCTGATGTCGTTGAAAATGCTGACCTCGAGTTAAACCTGTATAAGAAGGACGCCCAGGAGCTCACCAACAGAACGGGGATCTCGTCGTTGAACGATATCGATCCCAACGCAAACACCGACACCTCGCTCATTCAGCAAGCAGTGGAGGCATTGCCCGAGTTAACTACGAGAAAGGTTACCCTTGACATGCACATGGACGTTCTCGCGTCGTTGTTAAAGGAGTTAGAAGCCCGCTCCCTCGATAAGTTTTTTGAGGTTGAACAGAATGTAAACAACCCAAAGGTGCAGGCAGAGTTCTTGGAGCTTTTGAAGTCAGATTCCAAGCGCGATAATACCAGCGATAAGCTCAGAACATTCTTGATCTTGAACTTGCTCACCGATTTGCCTCCGGGCTTCGTGAAGGACTGCGAGCAGATTTTTGCTTCCAAATACCCTGAGATTGACATGAGCGCCTTTGGATACATCCTTAAGTTCAAGCAGATTATGAAGTTGTCGAAAAACGTCACTCTTAACGACCACTCCAGCTCACAGAATCCCTCGCTTGCGCAAAACAACTCGGCATTGTTCAGCGGCTTGTCGTCCAAGCTCTACGGACTCACCGAAGGCAGAATCTCCGAGGGTATCAGCTCGTTAGCGACCGGATTGAAGAAGTTGCTTCCAGACAAAAAAACTCTCCCGATTACCAATGTCGTCGAGGCAATTGTGGAACCTCAACACGCGTCAAACAACTCTGTGCAAATCACAGACGATTATCTATACCTAGACCCGAAGTCTAGAGGTGGACACTCCAAACCCCCTAAGAGGCAATCGTATGATAGTGCTGTGGTGTTTGTTGTGGGAGGAGGAAATTATTTGGAGTACCACAACTTGACTGAGTGGTCCAAACAGCCAAATGGGGTGTCTAAGCATATAGTGTACGGAAGCACGGATCTCGTCACAGCAAGAGAGTTCTTGGAGGAGCTCTCGGCTTTGGGAAAGCGGGAGGGATGATATCCCGGCTCGCAGACAGAATACAGACGAATGCTACTACAAATTAAGGTGTACCACTATGTTGTAGAAAGATCTTTTATTTTGAAGTCTGTAAAATTAAAGGTAGCCCTTAGTGTTTTCTAACACCGCCATGGAGCGCGAGGAGTCCAAAAACAAGGACTCACACTCCTCGATATCCGAAAGTGTGATCTCATTGCGGTTGGCAGTCTTGCTCAAAATTCCTGCAGGAGCCAATAGCTGCAAGGCATAACGCAAAGAGCTGCTGACACCGTGGGAAGCCAACTTCTGCAACGCCTCGGGCGTGAGAAACAAGTTCTCCAAGGTGGCGCGTTTGGAGATGATGGTTTTGATTTCGTCGTGGTCGTAGGGTAACGTCTTGACGATTAAGAGTCTGTCGATGAGGTCAGGAGGGCAGCCGTGGGGGTGCTTTGTGTCGTCGCCGGTGCCCCTGATGGTGGTCAAGCCTCTGTTGGAAGCCAACACGACGATGGGTGCCATGGAGCTCTCCAACGCCCTGTTCAAGTAGGTGAAGATCTCAATGTCTAACATGTTCACCTCGTCGATGAACAACACACCAGGGATCAACTCGGCAACGCCCTGGTCGATGTACTTGGCCACGACCTTGTTGACCTCGGTTCTCAACTTGTCGGTGATTTCTGTCTTCTTGGGCTTCAACAACTGGCCCATCATAGAGAGCACATCCTGCCCGCCCTGCGGTCTGGCGTTGGCCACGTCCAAGTCGTGCAACGTGACCTCCTGCACGATCTCCTTCTTCTTGTGGACCTCCCCCTTGGGCAACGGAACATACTCCTCGGCCTCCAAGTCGAACTCGGTGGCGTACGCGTCGGATCTGCCCACGCGCTTGACGGCGCCGGTGTTGGCCTCCACGTAGATGACGTCGCCAACCACGACGCGCTCCTTCTGGATGCTCTCGTATATACTGGGGTCCAAGCGCAAGCTCTTGGTGCCCTTGGCGGTCTTCAAGCCCACGATCACGTGAGAGATGGTCTTGCCGTAGCCGCCCAACGGGTTTTCTGCTTCCTCCGGCGTCAAGTCGATCACCTCGCCCTCGTAGACCTCCTTGGTCTCCTTGATGCGCAAGCCGATGGCCTTTCTGAAGTTCTCCATCAACGCCGCAGTCTTTTTCACCTCGGCGCTGTACAACTCGCTGCCGACTATGGGGCAGAACGGCACCTTGGGGCCCAATTCCTGCGAGATGGCCAACGCCAACGCGGTCTTACCCGTTCCGGGCGCACCGGCCAACAAGATGGCCTTGCCGCTCATTTTTTTCGTCTTAATCAAGTCGACTATAATGCCACACGCTTCTCTGGCCTCGCCCTGGCCCACAAAGCCGCCGTCGACTTTCTTCGCGAGCCCGTGCTCGTCCAAGCCCAAGCCCTTGATGTGGGTGTGCGTGGCCGTCCGCGATTCCTTGGATTGCGAGTCCTTGACTTCGTTGATTTGAACCATGTTGTCAGACGAGAAGAAGATGGAGCTGGTTTCTTTCAATGAGAGCCGTATGAAGGACAGTGCGACTTCGACCCTTCACCGCGAACAAATCCACCGGAGGCACTGCGCGCGGCCGTGGCAGGCCGAGGACGGGCCAGATAGCCTGAAAACATGACAAAAAAGAGTAGGGGGATCTGTTATTATCTCGCTGTGAGCTAGTACGTCAGGGCAGTGTTTTCTGTGTGTTTCGATTTCGCAGCCGCTCCGGTTTCCCAGCACCCTCGGTGTCCTACCGCGGGAAGCGCAGCACAGGGCAACTAGAGACGGGTCGAAAACGGCCAAACGCAAGTCATAACAGCCGTTGAACTAGAGCTACTTCACGAAGGGTCCTTTGAACATGTGAGCCCTGGCTCTTCGGTTGCAAAAGACTGGCGGGTTGCTCAATGGAGCAATTCAGGGCTCTGCTTCGCATAAAGCTCGGTTTCTTTTTCTCTCGCTCTCTGTTACCCCAGATCCTCCGTTCCAGAGTGTTCGACGCCAGAATCGCGGACACAGTTACCTAAACTATAAATAGCGTAATTCCGCTTTGCTGGGCCTTCCACGCGTTTCCAGAGCTTATTTCTAGAACTGTGAGTAGTGGTACTTCATGGAACTCCGTCATCCTTTTAGCGCTACCTCCAGTAACGCCGCATGTCGCACACTTACCTAATGGTGCGCTGCAGGATGCCCGCGGCACTAGTGGCGAAATCGCCCCGAGCGTGTCTCACGACATACAGTTTCCAATAAAGTACCCCTGAGATCCAGCAACGACTTACATTCACTTCCAGGGTCCTCTTGGAAACGTCTTTTACCGACCCCACGTCTGTCTCTAAGCCCCCTAAACAGCGCCATTTTTGCTTTTTTGTGTGGTGTGGCGAGCAAGTCGTCACTGTAGGTTGACCCGAGGATCTCGGGCCGAGGAAATTTTCCTCGGCAAACTTCCGCCAAAAGTGAGCCGCACAAACAATCTTTCCCAATTGGTCCCGCGCATTATCTTCCCTTGCTTGCATGTTTAAAAGCCATCTACTTCTGCAGATATGGTTTCTTATTGAGCTTCGTAGAAAAGTATGGAAGCCATGCTATCAATTCGTGACCCAGAGCAAAACGGGCGAGCAAACTAACTGAAAAAAAGTTCAAGTGAAATTAAAGCGTTGGCACGTCACAACGCGAAGCAAAAGCCACTTCACATGAATAACAAATAAAGCTTTCTGCTATCAAGTAGCAACGATTATAGGACTTATGATTGCACGGCGCTTATGTGGCTCACACAACATAAAACGTGAACCCAATAGCCATCCACGCATGAAACGTTTTTCGTAACGAGCAGGAGGCGGAACCCTTGTCCGGTGTGCCTTTGCTTTGCAGTACACCAACGTAGCAAAGAAACAAAACAGGCTCTCGCCGTACCAATTGATCTCAGCAGTTAGGGTTACCAGAACCACGACATAGCTGCAAAGAGTATGTTTTCAAAAAAAAAAAAAATTCGATGCATTCTGCACCCTCCCTCGATCTTCGTTGCATTCCCCAGCCAGGATCTCAACCACAGAAACGTTAGCGCTTTTGCATCTCGCGGAGCGCTTGCTTGCTTCTGAATATAAACAGTGGCTTGCATTATCACACTGAAAGGACTGCCCAAATCTGTCTGTAATGCTAAAACAAGACCAAGCAAACTAGACGCCAACTTTCAGCAAACAACATGGGGCCCAGAACTCCCGAATGACCCCGGCGGTTCTCGGTTGTTGACTCGGCTATCCACCCATAATCGGTTAAAATTTTAAAAAAATAGGCTATTCGCCCACGCTTGCGCCAGACGAAAGTGCCAAAATGACGTAATGTGCAACTGGAAACATTGCGAAAGCAGAAAAGGGACGTTAGCAACAACAATGGCCGTTGTGACAGCTTTGAGAAACATCGGACATGCTGGATGTCCGTGGCGACATGATTCTTACATCATAGAGTCGAGACCTGCGATGCACAATCTAACAAATTAGTAGATTGACTATGCGTTGCGTCCGCCTGCAAAGATACAATAACCGACGCATATGCGCGACATTTAAAGTTTGCGCGATGTGCGTTCCGTATACAGGTCTATTCCGCCAGATACTCCCCTCTTTTGCATGACTGGTTTGATACGTCTATTAAGCCATTACGAACTTGAAGTTCTTCGAAAGAAGTTCTTTCTTGCTCAGAACCAATATATCATGCAGGTGACTTGCTGTAAGGATCTCGGTAACAAACCCTTGCGTTACATGTTCAGCTGCACGGCGCCAGACTCTGATTTTAGGAAAAGGTATTCCTGGAATGCAGCGGTCTTTCAACGATCTCCTCACATAGTAAAACACATGGTGAATTGGAGCTGCCGGCTGAACCCTTTCGTCTCGAATAGGTGACTTCCTCCAAGCTCTGACTCCCTTATTTTAAATCAACAACTCTATGGAATCGATTTGAGGTTTTAGGTTCGGCTTCGGTCGAGCTTTTCTCTCAAAAAGGTTCAAAAACTCGAAACTAAAAACCTTTTCCAGCTCAATTCTTTCGGCTTGGGGGGTGACTTTTTTTGGGTCTTGGCACCCTTATTCTAACCCTGCAGCTCTATGAATTCAATTTGAGGTTTAACGTTCGGCTACGCCGTAGTTTTGCCTCAATAGATTCAAAGGCTCGAAACTAGAAACACCTTCAACTGTGTTTTTTTGACTCAGGAGAGAGACTACTTTCAAGCCCTGGCTCCCTTATTCTGGTAAGGCCCCTCTGTGAAATCATTCTGATGTTAAAATTCCACTTAGTTGAAGATTTACTCGGAAGGTTCAAAGGCGGTAAGTCTTCAAAACCCTCTCCAACTAAATCCTTTCGGCTCGGGGAGGCGCCTATTGCCAAGCCCTGGCTCCCTTATTCAAACTAGGAACATCTATGGATTCAACATCTATAGGTCTTCTGATGTTTAACGTTCGACTTTGTTCAGGATTTCCTCGAAAATATTAAAAGAACGTGAGTGTTTTTTAAAAAACCCTTTCCCTTCACATATCAAATCATGTGTACCAGAAACTCAAGCAATACCAGCATACGACCCAACACCCAGCAAGAGTGATCCCAACGTCCCCTTAAGCCTTTCGTTTATTCAAACTATTCCTCATCGACTTCTAGCTCGTCCACCGGCTCTTTCGGCTCCTGACCCTCCGACCACTGAGTTACATCGTCTATGTAACTTAGAATTGTAGCCACCGATGTGCTGTCTGTTGAGCAGTCCAACATCAAGAACTGAACCATCCCGAAGTCATCAACTAGATTGGCGACAGCCTTATTTAGTTTTGAAAATCTTGGGTTCAAATCCATGCTAGGGTCAGATTCTAGAATCATCGGGTCCGGGTTCAAAAATCGCTTCAACTGCTTTTTCGAGACTTCAGACTTGATTAGGTCCGTCTTCGACAAGATATTTATATGTGGCAATTCAAGCAAGATCATCGCAGACATGGCACTCAACGCACCGCTGAAAAACTTCGACCGATCGATGACGAAGGGTGCTTCCAACAAATACGTAGCACACAAGTTCAAGTTGAGCGACGTTTGTAAATGCCGAACAATAGTAGGAAGTACCGGGACGTGTGTGTATAACTCGATCTGGCCCGGGCAATCGAAAATTAGGTACTCATCGTTGTAGTCACCTATTTCCTCATCAAGCCAATCTAGGTTGTTCAAAAGATACTCGAAGCAGTATACAAGGCCTCCGTTGGGCCCAAGATCCATTTCCTCCATGACATCTTCCAAGGAAATCAAGTCCTTTATATCAACTGTGAATTCGAACTCCAGAGCTTCGGCAGCGGGGTCCAAGTTTACGATATGTGCTCTGCGGCCAATTGTTTGCATGTGCGCAATGATGGAATTGCAGAATGTGGATTTGCCTGCCCCAGCGGGGCCTAGCACCAAAACACCGACCCTAGACATAGATTAATGGTGATCGCGTTAGGCATCGCATTAGAGATGAGTATGACAAACGTTATATGCTGTCGTGCTCGCACCAAGTTCGAGCGCACTAGCCATTTCTCGCCTACTCGCGGCACCAACACGCATCGTAATCGTTTTCCATCTGGATCAATGCGTCCACGTTGTGCTGCTGAAATACCGATTCACATTGCTTTTTCAAGTACGACGTATTCTCGCCCCTGTAGACTTGAATGTGAATTGAGCCACACAATTTCCGGTCCCTATCCCAGAACCGGGGTGTCGTAAACGACTTCACACCTTTGATGGTGGTGAGATCATTCAACGCCGCCCTGATGGTTTTCTCCTTTGATTTGTCAAGCTTGAGTAGAAGGGTAGAAGCCGTCGACTGCATAAGGGGAACTGCAGTGAGGAAAATGAGCACAGCGATGATGATGGAGGCGACGGGGTCAAAGCCTTGCCAACTGAAGATCTTGGTGAGGATTGTAGAAATAACCACGCCGACCGAACCTAGGGTATCTGCCAAGATATGTAGAAATATGCCTCGCATGTTATCGTTAACTTCCGTATCCTCAGCGTGGCTGTCGTGCTGAGAATGCAGGCACTCGTGGGTCTCTTCGTGCGATTCTGTTCCTCCATTTGAATGTTGATGTGAGTGCTGCTGATGCGAGTGCTCGTGCGTAGTTTCCTGTGAATGCTCGTGTGAATGCCCGTGGGAGTGCCCGTGGGAGTGACTATGGGAGTGGCCATGAGAGTGGCCGTGGCCGTGGTTGAACGCAAATATCCCAACAATGTTGACGAGGAGGCCCAACACCGAAACAATGATAAGCTCAGTAGTTTGCTGCAAGGGCACCGGGTTGTACAAGCGGCCTATGGCTTCGAAGATGATGCTTCCGCTGATGCCCACAAGCAAGGTGCCATTCGCAAACCCAGCGAGAATCTCGAAGTTGCGGAGGCCAAAGGGGTACTTGCTATTGGCATTCACGGGAATTTTCAGCCAAATTCCAGCCACTAGGCCCAACGCTAGCGACGCACAGTCGAGCGCCATGTGCAAGGAGTCCGACAACAAGCCAAGCGACTTGGAGCGGAACGAGTACAAGAGCTGGACGAGCATGAATGCAGCATTGAGCATCAAGAAGTTGAAGATGGCCCTCGTGTCGGAGTGGGCCAAGATCTCCGTCAAAAGGTTTGCCTTGGCTGTGGACTCGTCGGCGTTGAAGGCCAATGTCTCCGCGGAGAGGTGAATCTTGATCAAGCTAGGAAGCAAGATGCTGAAGGCCGCATCCACGAGCGAGAACGAGGCCATGCGGAAGACAAAGCACTCGAGACCGTAGGAGAGCGTCGCCACGAGAAAGATGTTGAGGTTGGACGCAAGCCGGGAGTCAGAAACCAGCAAGAGCACGACGGAAGATGTCGCCACGGAGATGAGCACGAAGGGCACGCGCACAGCGTCGAGGCACAAGGTGGCCAATGCCACGAGCGACACCACGCCGGCGGCCAAAAGCCAGAGCGGCTTCACGGCAAGAGCGTTGCGGCCGCTCGCGGCGATGCGGGCCAAGTAGAAGGAGCTCAAGACCGCGGAGTAGCCCGCAACAGCAACAAGCGCATGTGTCAACGACGCGTGCAGCGCGTTGTAGACGTCGTAAACGAACGCAAGCGGCGTGTAGAGGTTGCCCGGGTTCAAGAACAAGCAGAACAAGGTCACGGCGACCCGCGTCGACGAGAGAAGCTGCAGCGCGGAGAAAAAGAGGAAGAGCGACGCGGCAAAGCTGAGACACGGGTGGAACAGCGGGAACTCCACGAGCTTGGACCTGGCCAGCAAGCGCCCCACGGCTAGCACCGCGGCGGTCTGGAACACCAGCATGGCCGCACGGCCCGCGAGCGAGTCCCACGACGGCGCGGCAAACGACAACGATAGGCTGCTTGCGATGGCGGTCAACGGCAACGACACCAACACGGGCAACGTCTCCAAGAGCTGGGCGTGTTTCTGGGGCTTGGGCCCGGGCAGTGGCTGCGAGGTGCCCGGCGCAGGTGGGTGCGTGTCCAGCGCCGACACGAACGGGTTGTGGATCTGGGCGGCCGGCGGCGCGAGGCTCGGCCCGTACGGGTTGCTTTGTGACATTGCCAGGTTCGGACCGGAAAGGAGGAAACGGCGGACGAGAAACGGCGGACGGTCGAGAAGCGGCGGAGAAGGTCGGCAGGTCGAGAAACGGCGGTGCGCAGCGTGTGTTCGGCCCCACGATGGCCCCGCGCGTCTGGGGCCAGGCGGCCCGCGCTCCAGGGCCGCACTCTGGCGCCAGAGCCGGGACGGTTCCCGCACACCGGTGGCGCACTCACTCCACCATCTAGTCCTCAGCAGACAGCCATCCAGCAGCAGCCCCCAGACCAAAACACATCATCATGTCGACGCTAGAGGAGTTGCAGCAGGACGAGCTCTTCGACCAGGAGATCACGTCGTCGTCGACGCAGGACATCATCAACCGCACCAAGCTCCTCCACAACGACATCCAGGTGATGTTCTCGGAGTCGCAGCGCTTGACGCACGAGAAGAGCGTGATGACCGAGCGCATCAAGGACAACCAGGAGAAGATCAGCAACAACAAGCAGTTGCCGTACTTGGTGGGCAACGTGGTGGAGATCCTCAACATCGACGCCGAGAAGGAGGCGCTCGAGCAGGGCGCCAACGTCGACGTGGACGCGGCCCGCCTGGGCAAGCTGGCGGTGATCAAGACGTCCACGCGCCAGACCATCTTCTTGCCGCTCGTCGGCTTGGTGGACCCCGACACCTTGAAGCCCAACGACTTGATCGGCGTCAACAAGGACTCGTACTTGATCTTGGACACGTTGCCCTCGGAGTACGACCTGCGTGTCAAGGCCATGGAGGTGGACGAGAAGCCCACCGAGGACTACTCGGACATCGGCGGCTTGGACAAGCAGATCGAGGAGTTGATCGAGGCCGTGGTGTTGCCCATGAAGCAGGCCGACAAGTTCAAGACGCTCGGCGTGAAGCCGCCCAAGGGCGCGTTGATGTACGGCCCGCCCGGCACCGGCAAGACGCTTCTCGCGCGGGCCTGCGCCGCGCAGTCGGGCGCCACGTTCTTGAAGTTGGCCGCGCCGCAGTTGGTGCAGATGTTCATCGGCGACGGCGCCAAGTTGGTGCGCGATGCGTTTGCGTTGGCCAAGGAGAAGGCCCCCACCATCATCTTCATCGACGAGTTGGACGCCATCGGCACCAAGCGGTTCGACTCCGACAAGAGCGGTGACCGCGAGGTCCAGCGCACCATGTTGGAGTTGTTGAACCAGCTCGACGGCTTCGGCTCCGACGACAGGGTCAAGGTGTTGGCCGCCACCAACAGGGTGGACACGTTGGACCCCGCGTTGTTGCGCTCGGGCCGCTTGGACCGCAAGATCGAGTTCCCGTTGCCCTCGGAGGAGGCCCGCGAGTCCGTGTTGAAGATCCACGCGCGCAAGTTGAACTGCGACTCCTCGTCCGTCAACTGGCGCGAGTTGGCCCGCTCCACCGACGAGTTCAACGGCGCACAGTTGAAGGCCGTCACCGTGGAGGCCGGCATGATTGCGCTACGTAACGGCAAGTCCATCATCCGCCACGAGGACTTTGTCGAGGCCATTGGCGAGGTGCAGGCCCGCAAGTCCAAGTCGGTCAATTTCTACGCATAGGTGAGTATTAGAGTAATCAACAGCAGTACCAGCACGCGGCCTGCGTCTCCATTCGTGTATTGGAGCAGCCCCTCCGTATTATACATTTCACTTCTGCGCCTTCTTGAGCTCCTCACGCAACTTCTCCGTGAAGTCGTCGTTGGCATCGTCGTCGTCCCAGTCCTCCTCCCAGAGGTTCGCCGAGTTGGCGTTGGCGTTCGGCTCGCTCGTCCAGTGCGAGTCCTCGGGGAAGTCCTCGAACTCGTCGTCCTCTTCCAACGTCTTGATGATCTTTTCCTCCTTCTGCTCGGGCATTTGTGCAACGGGTTAGACGGTCTCTTGTGCTCGCTGCCTTGTGCTCGCGCGACGCCACTTTGCCGTCTGCAGATAGCCGGGGCAACACTACTGCGACAAATGTGCCGCACAACTGGGCCCGTAGACACCACTCCAGAGCCACCGCCAGCATTGGGGCAAGCCCGCCGGCGGCGCCGGAGCATTGCCGAGCAGAGTGCCGCTACATTGAATTCAAAGGCACACGCGTCACGTGAGCGGAGCTCCCTCTTTGTTTTGGTGCTGTGCCCTTCTGCCCTGGTGCTGTGCCCTTTTGCCTTGTGCTTCTCCTACGCTGTGCATCCGTCTTGGCGCTTCGGTTCGTGCCTTTAGCGGAAACCGGCACTGTGTCTCCAGCTCGAGGTGCTGTCAACCCAGAAACAGAGGGATAGCAGGCGGCAAATCATAGACACGTGTCTGAATAGGTGGTCTGTTCCTCCACACATATCTCCAGAGGCCACGTCGCTCTTGGGCCAGTGCCCATTAATTCGCTGTTTTGAGCTTAATTCGCAGCCGTGCGAGCGATGTGGCAGGTGTGTTTCGGACTGATGGGTACGCGACTCGAACCCACCGCGAAGCGGCATGCATGATCGAGCTGTTCTCCACATGAAACGCACGACTGCACTTCATGGTGCCTTCTCCACGCGTCTGGAAACTCTGTTTATATGACCCGTTTCCGCCGAGTCAATTGGTAAAATCCACAATTATTTCAGCATGAAGGTCTCAACAATAGTTTCTGTCGCAAGCCTTGGCGCCATGACAAGCGCTGCGTTCGTCCCCGCACCCGGCCACCCCATAAACACACAGCAGGTTCTCTCAAGCAGCTTGCAACAACCCCAGAACCCACAAGCCGACGATGCCACCAAGGACATCAAAGGTGACGCTGTCACCAAAGTTGCTCAATACTTGAGCGAGCACGCCAACGCGATCCCCAACGACGTCATCCGCCTGTGGCACAACATTCTAGCGCAGCTCCTGGAGCCCATCTCGCAAGTAGCCCTCAAGTTGCTGGACACGGGGAGCTTAGAGAGCCAGGCTGAGTTTGACTTCCATTTCGAGGACGCCAAAACACCTGTGGCTTGAGTGTCAGGACGGAACTATCGCTTGGCAGACACACAGAATTCGCGCTCCACGCCGTCAAGTGAGACACCCGGTCGTCGTGACGATGGCTACGGCATGCATAAACATTCAGTCTAGAACGACCTTCACACATACCTTTGCCGCTCCGGCCAGTGGTACCGCATCAACGTCGTTATGTTTCGACTGAGCACGGTTTAGACTAGGCTGATCTACACCCTTCAGGCAGCGCCCAGATACCACTCCATCTGCTGACCCACGCTCTGTTATTAATCTGCCGCCCCAAGCAAGGGCCAGCCTACCTCCGTTTTCGCATCTCTACTTCACTTAGCATTCGATCACGTACGTACCTAATCATTAATGTTGTACCTTTTCTTGCCACACGCTCCCCCACCACCAACCTACCCGCCCTTGGCTCGCTTGCTCAAGCCCGCCTGGCATCCCGCTTCCGCCCGCTTTCCCGGATCTCCCCCGGCTCTGTCAGACCCGAGTGACTGATTTCCCCAAGGCCACCGATGTGGTCACGTGACCCGCGCATCTCCATCGATCTCTTTTTCGTCAGATCCGCCTCTACGTCAGATCCACACCGCCCATGAAAGAGACCGTTGTGGACGTTGCGCCGAAGTGCATCAAGGGCCTCGAGTTCGGTGCCTTGTCTGCCAAGGAGATCGTGGCGCAGTCCGAGGTCGAGATCACCACCCGCGACTTGTACGACTTGGAGAAGGGAAGAGCGGTGCAAGAGGATGGAGCATTGGACACACGCATGGGCACGTCGTCCAACGCCGTGGAGTGCTCCACGTGCCACGGCACGCTTGCCACGTGTCACGGCCACTTTGGCCACATCCGCTTGGCGCTCCCGGTGTTCCATGTGGGCTACTTCAAGGCCATCGTGCAGGTTCTCCAGTGCATCTGCAAGAACTGTGGAAGCGTGCTCCTCGACGAGCAGGCGAAGCGGCTGTTCATTGCCGACTTGCGCCGGCCCAACATCGACAACTTGCGCCGCATGGGCATCTTGAAGAAAATCATGGACCAGTGCAAGAAACAGCGCCGGTGTTTCGCGTGCCAGCACATAAACGGCGTGGTGAAGAAGGCCGCGTCGGGCGCCGGCCCCGCCGCCCTCAAGATCGTCCACGACACCTTCCGGTACATCGGCAAGAAGCCCACGCCCGAGAAGGAGGTGTGGGACCGCGAGTTCGACGACGTTTTCTCGCGCAACCCCGAGTTGGAGAAGTTCGCCAAGCGCGCCTCCGAGGACCTCAATCCCTTGAAGGTGTTGGCTCTTTTTAAGCGCATCTCGCCGTCGGACTGCGAGCTCCTAGGCATCGACGCCTCGCGCGGGGGGCGTCCGGAAACATACATCTGGCGCTACTTGCCGGCGCCGCCCGTTTGCATACGTCCGTCCGTGCTGATGGACAACCAGTCCAACGAGGACGACTTGACGGTCAAGTTGACCGAGATCGTGTGGACGTCGTCCTTGATCAAGGCCGGCATCGACAAGGGCATCTCCATCAACAACTTGATGGAGCAGTGGGACTACTTGCAGCTCTCCGTTGCGATGTACATCAACTCCGACTCGGCAAACCCCGCCCTCCTTCCGGGGGGCATGGGGTCGGGCGGCGGCTCGAAAAGCTCCAAGCCCATCCGGGGCTTTTGCCAGAGGTTGAAGGGAAAGCAGGGCCGTTTCAGAGGCAATTTGTCCGGAAAGCGTGTGGACTTCTCCGGCCGTACCGTGATCTCGCCCGACCCGAACCTCCGCATAGACGAGGTGGCCGTGCCCGACCGCGTGGCCAAGATTTTGACGTACCCGGAAAAGTGCACGCGCTACAACCGCCAGAAGCTTCAAAAGCTCATCTTGAACGGGCCGGACGTGCACCCGGGCGCAAACTACGTGCTCAAGCAGAACGAGGCTGCAAAGAGGAACTTGCGCTTTGGCAACAGGGTCAAGCTCGCCAGGACCTTGCATATCGGCGACATCGTCGAGCGCCACATCGAGGATGGCGACGTTGTTTTGTTCAACAGACAGCCGTCCTTGCACCGACTTTCCATCTTGTCGCATTATGCCAAGATCCGGCCGTGGAGAACCTTCCGCTTGAACGAGTGTGTCTGTACTCCCTACAACGCCGACTTTGACGGCGATGAAATGAACTTGCATGTTCCTCAGACCGAGGAGGCCCGCGCCGAGGCCGTCAACTTGATGGGCGTCAAGAATAACTTGTTGACTCCCAAGTCCGGTGAGCCCATCATTGCCGCCACACAGGACTTCATAACAGGATCCTACTTAATCTCTCACAAGGATTCCTTTTTCGACAGGGCGTCGTTGGTCCAGCTCTTGAGCATGATGTCCGACGCGGACCTACACTTCGACTTGCCCCCGCCCTCTATCTTCAAGCCCGTGATGCTTTGGACCGGCAAACAAGTGTTCTCTATGCTTATCAAGCCCAACAAAAAATCGAACGTTGTGATAAACTTAGACGCCAAAAACAAAGCTTTTCACCCTCCGCGCGCTGGCTGGCCCAACGAGATGTCTCCCAACGATGGATTCGTCGTGATCAGAGGATCTCAGATCTTGAGTGGTGTCATGGACAAGTCCACTCTCGGTGACGGCAAGAAGCACTCTGTCTTCTACACAATATTGCGAGACTACGGGCCTGACGAAGCTGCGAACGCCATGAACAGAATGGCCAAGTTGTGCGCAAGGTATTTGGGAAACCGAGGCTTCTCCATTGGTATCAATGACGTGACTCCCGGCTCAGACTTGAGGGACAAGAAGGAGGTGATGGTGGAAGAGGCCTACGCTAAGTGCGACGCTTTGATTGACTTGTACTCCAGAGGCAAGTTGGACACGCAGCCGGGTTGCAATGAAGAAGAGACATTGGAAGCAAAAATCGGTGGTTTGCTTTCTAAAGTCAGAGAAGAGGTGGGAGAAGTGTGCATCAATGAATTGGATCCCCTCAACGCGCCCTTAATTATGGCAAACTGTGGATCCAAGGGTTCTACTTTGAATGTGTCTCAGATGGTGGCGGTTGTTGGACAACAAATCATTTCGGGCAATCGTGTCCCCAACGGCTTCCAAGACAGATCTTTGCCGCATTTCACAAAAATGTCGAAGTCGCCCCAATCCAAAGGGTTTGTCAGAAACTCTTTCTATAGTGGTTTGAGTCCCTCGGAATTCTTGTTCCATGCAATTTCCGGAAGAGAAGGTTTGGTCGATACGGCTGTCAAGACCGCAGAAACGGGTTACATGTCGAGAAGACTCATGAAGTCTTTGGAAGATTTGTCCGCTCTGTACGACAACACCGTGCGAAACTCCTCGAACGGAATTGTGCAATTCACCTACGGAGGAGATGGCTTGGACCCCATGGAGATGGAGGGCGATGCAAAGCCTGTGAATTTCAACCGTCAATGGGACCACGCTCTCAATATCACATACGACAGCAGCGACCAGAGCCTATTCCCATACCAGATTTTGGAGGCCGTTGACGAGATTTTGCATCCGTTGGAGAAGAAGCTTACAAGATACGACAACTTGGGGCGTGTTGTGGATTCGGACTACGGTGAAAAGGTTGAGTTGATTGATCAGATGGATTCTGAGAGGACATTCTACCAATCCATTCGCGACTACGTCACAGCAAAGGCAACCTCTCTTGCAAGAGTGAGGCAAAGCAGAGGACTCCGTCCGCTTCTTACCAGGGTGGAAGACGACGACTCCATGGACATCGTTGAGGATAATTCAAAGAGGAGAGCGGTTGATCAGCTCATGAAGATCTCACACAAGTCTGTGCATAAGTTTGTGGAACAGTGCCTTTACAAATACGTCCGCGCTCACGTCGAGCCTGGAACCGCTGTTGGCGCAATTGGGGCGCATTCCATCGGAGAACCAGGTACGCAAATGACGTTAAAAACGTTCCACTTTGCCGGAGTTGCGTCGATGAACGTTACTTTGGGAGTTCCGCGTATCAAGGAGATCATCAATGCAGCCAAGGTCATCTCAACGCCCATCATTAACTCTGTCCTTGTCAACGAGGAGGACGAACTCGCCGCACGTGTGGTGAAGGGACGCATAGAGAAGACACTCTTGAGGGACGTCGCCTTTTACATTGAAGATGTTTACAAGAACGACATGGCCTTCTTGTCGCTTAAGATTGACTTGAAGACAATTGACAAGCTCCAGCTAGAGTTGACACTCGACAACATCCGTCAGGCCATCATCAACGCACCCAAGCTCAAGATCTTGAACAGCGATGTCTCTATTCACGGTAAGGACCGGATCAACGTCTTGGTTGGATTGCGTGAGCAGAAAGCTTCGGAGTCGTTGGCCCGCACGGCAGTTTCCGACTATAAGAGCAACTCGGACCCCAACACGGCGCTTTTCTTTAGAATGCAGCATTTGAAGAGGGCACTTCCGGAGGTGGTGATTAAGGGTCTTCCGAACATTTCACGCGCAGTTATCAACATCCGTGACGACAACAAGAAGGAGTTGTTGGTGGAAGGTTACGGTTTGAAGGACGTCATGTGCACGGATGGAGTGGTGGGCACGAAGACGACTACCAACCACGTTCTCGAGATCTATCAGGTTTTGGGAATAGAGGCAGCGAGGTCGTCGATCATCAAGGAGATCGACTACACCATGAGCAAGCACGGTATGAGCGTCGACCCGCGTCACATCCAGTTGCTAGGCGACGTGATGACGTACAAGGGCGAAGTCTTGGGAATCACGCGGTTTGGCTTGTCGAAGATGCGCGATTCGGTGTTACAGTTGGCATCGTTTGAAAAGACCACGGACCACTTGTTTGACGCGGCGTTTTTCATGAAGAACGACAAGATCGAGGGTGTGTCTGAGTGCATCATTCTCGGGCAGACCATGAGCATTGGTACCGGTGCGTTTAAAATGATGAAGAGCTCGTTTGTTGACCAAAAGCACTTGGCAACAAAGCCCACGATGTTTGAGAATTTGTGTGCCGCATAAAAAAGTTATTATAAAAACAGAAGTATTTAATATAGAGATTGTTATAATGATTGGATGTACATGAATGCTCTATGCGTACGTCTTGCGCGCTTCCACAACACAACTGCGAACCATCAACATAGTCAGAAGTCAAGGAAAGATCCACAAAAATGTCTCCCGACTCGGTGTATTCGTCAATACACTTTAGATACTACAACGAGGCGGAGTATATGGAGAACTGGAAGGACTACCGGCTTCCGTATGACGACATCGACACGTCTCGGCTCGCCGAAGAGACTGCTAACATCTTCCACCAGTTTCTCATGGACGAGGAGGAGGAGGACGGCGCCATCCCGCTCAACTCGTCCACCTTTGGTGCCAAGGTCTACAAGAACCGCAATCTGCTCAAGCCCAAGATCTGGACGGATCTTAACTTGGATGTGCTCCGCAGCGACACCACAGTGAAGAAAATCCCCGACTCCTCGATTCTAAGGCCACTACATGCTCCATCGAGTCCCGCTGACGACAATGCTCTCAGCGAGTTTCTTTCCAACGGCTACGGCACGGCTGGCTCGACCTTCAACCCGGATTTGCTGGCGTCCAACATCTCGCACGATGATCTTTGGCTCAACACAACCTCGGAGTATCTGGCTAATCACACCTTCAGCAATCTCAAGTTGCGGTCTAACAGCAGCAGTCATCAACCGGTTCTACACGGGGCGCAGGCGCCTCCGGCCCAGACACCCAGGATCGGCAAAACGAGACAGCCTTCCCAGGAGAAGTTCCAGACGCCAATTACCAGGATCATTCGCTAGTATTCCTCCGTTGCCGATTATCTATAAACATGCATAATACACAGCATCACTTCTCCGCCATCAAGGTGATTTTGTCTTTTTCGATCTCGCTTCTCAATTGCGAGAGCTTTGTTCTCCTCTCTCTTGCCTTCTCCGACCGTCTTCTGAGGCGCACAGCACAGAGGACAAACGTAGCCACCTTTTTTAGTGTGGGCTTTTTTCTGTTCTCAACGCCGTCCTCGTTCACTTGTCTGTAGTCCGGATAGATTCCGCACTGTGCCAACTTAACTAAGTCGTTTTTAATCGAGCGATTAGAGCTCTTAATGGAGTTGACCATGAACGTATTCATCAACGCCAAATCTGAGCAACGCAAGCTCACCTCATAGAGTTTGGCTCTGCAGAATTGCAACTCGTTTTGAAGTAACCGCGTGATAGCTGCGCTCGGCATTTTTCCAGCCGCAGATGAGCTGAGATTAGCGTCAGCTAGCTTGGTGTTGAGTTGCTCGATCTGCGCTTGAAGTGCTCTTCTTGTTTTGGAATTCTCATCAACGCTTCTGTATGAATTCTTGTACTCTTGAATGTCCATCTCGTTGATTTTGTTAGCGAGCCTTGTGCAATGCCTGGAGGTTCTGGCCAACTCTTGCGATAAGTTCTTTGCTCTGGCCTCAAGTCTGGCTCTCTCGGAGCGCAAAAGTTTGTTGTCCGTTTCAACGGCATCCAAGGTGTTTTCTAACTCATTCCTCTCCTCTTGGATTTTGTTGAGTGTCAGTTGTAGTTCCTGAAGCCTCAATCGGTTGTCTTCTGCGAGCCGCTCAGAGTAACCGGTATCTGCAGCTTTGGTTTTTTCTAATCTTTCAGTCAACTCGCGGTTCAAGCGTCGACTCTCGTCGAGCTCGCTTTCTAAAAGCGCCACAATGGGCGAATTCGAGCTGTTCACCACCTGAAAGTTTTCCCTTTCCATCATAACCTCCATTTTCGTTTTGTAGTATTTGACTTCTTCCTCGAGCTCTCTCTGTATTCTCTCGCTCTCGCGCTGGTGTGTTCTGAGCTCGAAATCAAAATCTGACTTGAGTCTCTCAAATTCTCTCCGATTCTTGTCCTCCGTCGAGAAGTTGGTCCTGTGGTCCATGGAAACATCTCTGACCCGCGCCTCTAGCGCTTCGATGACTGATTCCTTGTCCCTAATGGAAGCTTGGAGCTTATTAATAGTCCTCGACTTTTCTTGGAGA
Organism: [Candida] wancherniae; assembly: GCA_003708715.3. Classification (NCBI taxonomy): domain Eukaryota; kingdom Fungi; phylum Ascomycota; class Pichiomycetes; order Serinales; family Metschnikowiaceae; genus Metschnikowia; species [Candida] wancherniae. The sequence continues at coordinate 853,631 of PPOZ03000004.1, read as the reverse complement.
TCAAACTCCTTATCGTTTAACTCACGCTGCATGCTATGCATATGCGCAGAGCTTCTCATTTGATCGCTGTCGCCAGCCGGTTTCCTCTTTGCGCTCTCGAGCTCCAGCTCAAGTTGATGGATCTTTAAGTTCAAGGCTTCCACTTGCAGACTCATTCTGCGTCTGTCCGCTTCTTCACGCTTTCTGTGTGCTTCTTCAAGCTCTAGCACTGCAGACTCATTATACTTGTATGAGCCTGATAACTCACTGCGTCTAATCTTTGCTTGTAGACTATCGATTTCTGCTTCGAGGTCATGCTTTTGCTCAAGTACGCGTTTCTGTTCCGATTTCAACATATCAGCTTCGGTTTCCGCTGTTTGTAAAGCTTCTTGCGCAAGGCCATATTCCAGCTCATAGAAATCTAGCCTATCATGTAACTCCTTGATTTCATCTCTCAATTTGTTCGACCTGCTGGTGTCAATGTTCATCGAGTACAATTCATCTTGCAACTTTGCCACTTCGTCCTTGAGGTCTCGGTTTTCACGTTCAAGTGCAGCGTCCCGCGAGCGAAGACTTTCTATTTGTGTCTCGTAATGTTTGACGGTCGCTTTGTTATCGAAAGCAGCGCTGCGCTCATCCATGAGAGACCGAATTTGCTCGCGAAGTGTAGAGGTTTCGCGTTCTTTCTCTTCAAGCTCTGCCGACAACGAGCTGACTCGCTGTTGAGCTCTGTTCAAATTTGCTTGCTGATCTTCAAGATCCTGCAAATGATTCCGGTCTGCCTTTCTGATAGCTGCTTGTAAACTGTCGATCTCGTCGAGTGCCTGCTCGAGCTTCGAATCTCTCTCGGACGAAGACCTGCTTCTTGACGCCGCCAACTCCTCCTTTGAGAGCCTGAGGCGATTATTCTCAGCCTCACTATCTTCTAATTGTGCACGAAGGCTCTTCGCCGAGCTCTTCAACGCATCTATTTCTTGCTCTGCCTGTTCTAAGTCTTGCGTGAGCGAGCGATGTTTCTTTGAAAGGCTGTCATTCTCCAACCGGAGACCTTCAAGCTGTTCTGCAGCGTCCGATGGAATGCTTGCAATTTGAGTCTGTAATTTATGGAGCTCTGCTTTAAGATTGTTGTTCTCGCTGGCAGCTGAGTCCAAATCGACACCTGATGCCAGCACTGAATTCTCAAGCTGGCGTCGAAGCGACTGGTTTTCGTTCTGAAGAAACTCCATTCTATCCAAAAGTTCTTGGGATACCTGTGGCTTGCTTGATCTGGTAGCCTCGGCATTGCTTTCGGCATTTGCAAGCTTGTTATGCAATCTGTTAATTTCTTGTTCTCGCTCTTTCACGGCCTCTTTGAGCAGCCGTAGAGACGCTTCATTGCGCTCCAGCCGTAGATGAGTCAGCAGAGACTCCAGGTTCCGCAACCTTTCAAGGTCATTTTGAATCTTAATGAGCTCATGTTTTAATGAAACATTTTCCTGAGCCAACTCACGAGTTTCTTGGGGAGTCTGCTTCAATACCTTTGTGAGAGTGGCGACTTCGATTTTTAAGTTGTAATTCTCACTACCCAAAGCCTTGACTTCGTTCTGTAGCTCCTGTATCGAATTGCTACCGCTGCTCAAGAGAGGACGGTCCCGTTTGAATGCACCGTCAAACATATTGCCCGATTCGCGGAGAGCCTGGCTCTGTGGGCGGTCAACTTCATCGCGCCGCATCAATTCTGACAGGAGTGTGTCAAACTGTCTTGTAGTGTCGTCAAAGGTGGAGTCCATGTAGCTATTGTTGATCTTCTCAGAGCCTAGTCGAACGCTAGGGTTGTGGGGTGAGCGAACCCGCGCATTCTCGCCCGACGATACACGAGTTCCAATGGGAGTAAACTCGAGACCCTTGGGCTGTGTGTGGTGATTTCCCACGAGCGAACTAAGGGAAAACATGGCGAAGGAATTGTCTGTTTGTGAAGTCAGTTCCTTGTTTGTTTTCATCTGAGACCGCGATGCGTCACGTGATACGCGACATCAACATAAGCCAGGCGCGAACTGAGAGGTGCGATGTCCCAGGCCTAGATGACTTCAACTTCGAGCTCTAATTCCTTGTCGGCATCAATGTAGGAGTCGCACATACACCATACAGTCAATTTGTGCAAACCGGAAGTAGGTAACGTAATCTGCAAGTCAGCAGATACAGACTCGCGCGCCACGGATGTTTTCTTGATGGCGTACAACTGCCGCGTATTTGCATCACCCACAACGATCCACCACCATTCTTGCTTGGGAAAAGGAAATCTCAGAGATATAACCTCGAGATCTTCGGGTTCTTCGTCCCGTTGAATTGCCACGGAAATTGTGATAGGCTCGTCGATGCGTAAATCCTTGGAGGGCAGCGCAGAGGAAGCTGACTTGATCTCGCAAGTGACATCCACATTTGGGTATTTGTTAACGAATTCCGCTACGTCCTGAAGCTCTTCATCTTCAAGGCGGAGCACATCATCACGTTGGTCGTCCTCAAGCGACATCAAATCGTAAACGGTCTCAACGTTGTATTTAGCGCACCGCAGTAACATTTCCTCTGATACGTGTGGCAACTGCTTCAATGGACTCTCGCGGTTCCACATACCCTGTACGATCATCTGTGCCAAGTCCATCGCCTGCATGGCATTGAGGTGGCCCTCGCTGGAGAGCGTATCGACGCATGCGTGAACTAACGAGAGAATATTGCTGAGCACTAGGCGTTGGTCTTGAGCCAAGTCTGCAGAGAGAGACTTGCGAGAAAGGTGTGCCTGAACGAGTAGAAATGCCTTCACGTACGGTGTTCCGAAATCTGTACCGGGCGCAAGCTTTAATGGCACCTGCTCAGCGAGTTTCTGTAGCAACGATGCGTCACCAAGGCGCACAGGCAAGTCATCGAACTCGGCCGCCATTGTGATCGTTTCGAGGATGTTTCTCAATCTTGCCCGTGCTGTCAAAGTACCGAGCTTCTTCATGGTTTCAAACAGTACAGCATAATGGGCAGCAATCATAGCTCCATTTAATGGTGTAATGATTTCATCTGCTTCCTCCTCTTCCTCGCCGTCGTCATCCTCTTGTTGCTCTTCAACTTCAATTAAACCTGCCTGCGAAAGATCGTCCACCGTGCTTTCAACAAGCTCGGAAAGATACTCCGATATTCCGAGGTGGCTGACATCTTCAAGCCCGTAGAAGCTTGGATTTTGGGTCACACGTCGGTAAAATAACGTATATGTTAACCAGTCGACACAGTCCTGCTTTGATTGGAAAGTTCTTGCCGATATCTCTCGCAAAAACACGTCGTGGCTGACAAAATTCAAGTTGCTTTCCGCAGGCATGGGCTCCCGTAAAAACCGCGAGTAATATGTAACTTTAGACAAGTTGACAAAAGCCAAAACACGCCCTTGTACACAGCTTCCTACCATGTTCAAGACGTCGCTTAATGAGTAGTCCGCTGTGTGCACTGTATCTTCCTCTTGCGTGCCGTAAATAACGACATTGTCTGCTTGAGGCGTATATGCGCTCGTTTCTCTTGTTGCAATCAAAATCAGCACAAGCTTGTTTTCAAATAGTCTTTCGACAATGAGTCGGTCTCTCACCGATAAAACTTCATGATAAAGTGCGACACCTTTCTCCAAAAAGCGCAAAAGCATTTTATCCTCCACCTTTTTCAAAAGTACGGCAACTTCGTCCAGAGGCTTGGAAACAGGACCGCCGTTGGCCTCGAGAATCTGAATTGCCAACGCACTCGATTGCTGTCTCGTAGACACAAACGCAACAGTAGATTGTGATTTATTCTTTAGTATCCAATCTGCGCACTCTGCGGAAAATGTCTGAAGTTCTGCGGCGTCTGAATAAGGCTTGAGCTTAATCTCTTGTATGGGAAATGCTCTGCTGGTGGCACCGAAATTGAAAACATTTTTTTTAGTGCACCCGAGCCACTCTGCAAGCTCCCGGCCGTAAATAAGCGGGTTGGAGAGCGCAACTAGCCTTAAAGGTGTGCGGAGATTCATTGCCATAAGTCTCATACGCGAAAGAACGGTCTCGTATGCGGCACCAGTACTGCCGTGACCCACTGTATGAACATCATCTGCAATAACAAGATCCAAAGCCTGCACGGCTTTTCTCTGGCGCCAACGACGCGAGACCGAATCGAATTGTTCTGGTGTTGCAAGCACAAGGTGACTTTGAGAAAATATTCTAGTATCTGCGGCTGTTTCTCCGGTCAAGCGAGAGACGATCTTTGGTGAATCAGTAAGCAGCGAATATTTCTTTGTCCAAGCTTTGGAAAGCTTGTCGATTAACACCTGACTTGGTTGGATGTACACGATTTTTTGTTTGTTTTGCATCCATGCATTAACGACCGCCATTTCCGCAGTTGTGGTTTTTCCTGAGCCCTTGGTAAGGCCAAGAAACATATTTTCGTTCGTCTGCATTAATGAGTGGAAACACTGTGACTGGAACTTGTTGAAATAAGAAAATGGAAACGTCTTTTGCAATTTCAGATTTTTCAAGACGGTCGTCGGAATGCATTGCACGTCTAAAACCTCAGTCAAGCTGTGGGGCTCCTTTGGTAAACGGAATCCAAACATGTTGACCGCAGCACGCCACAGCGAGTGAAGCCATTTTTCGCTTACCACTGTCAAGTACATACTTGGAGGAACGGGATCTTGAAGTGTAACTGTGAAGTCAAACGCGAGTACGCGATTTACAGAATCCGGCAACACTTTCACAATTTGGTGGTGAAGAATATTTTCACCGTTGCAGTCTTCCAAAACCATCAAGAACAGTTCACTCCCAGCATGAAGCTTCCGGTTCCACTGCCATTCGGGAGTGATTTCCGCCAGCACTCTAACCAAGGATGGGGATATCGGTTGAGCCTGGCATGCCACTGAAAGCTTGGGGAACTGCTGGAGTAAATCAAAAGCAACGACGCTACTACCCTTGAAGTTGATGGCCTCTGCAAGCTCGGCTGCACTCAACTGAAAGTAGCTAACGAAAGGTAAATGTGATGCCTCTGTAGCCCTGACTATTTCCTTCGGTGCAAGCTCTCCAAATTGGCGGAACGGCGAGTTTGTGCTCCAGATACGTCTCTCCACATGCTTGCACAACTCAAGTGAGCAGAGAGCAAGCTCAGCCCACTTCTTTTTAACGCAGATTTCGTGAATGGCACGCAATAACCGTCCTGCTGATTGCGTGATGTAGATCATGTCTGCCATCAAAGCGAACCCATCTAATTTGAGACGCGATATGTACGTTTGGAGTAAAACGTTAATCTTCGCCCTTGGATCGCCGGGTGGCTCTTTTATGGGGATTGGGCATCTTTCGGAAAGCTTTGAAACTTCGAGTTTCTCTTCCTGACGCACAGGAATGTTTTTGAACTCGCCTGATAATGAAAAGACCCGAAGCAAATCGAGTTCCGACATCCAAGGCTTGAGCGTATCGGTGTAAACGGCAATACTTCCATGACCAATGTAGAAGTGTGCGGCAATTCTGCCCATTTCTGTTGCGGCAAGGTTTCCCAGCTCAGGATCATACTCCACGAGCTTATGCTTGTGTAGAATTGTAAGTGCCGAATGAACTAAATCTGTTCTTTTCCATACCAACGCCTCATCACCCTCATAGTCTGCTCCCACCTGATACAATTTGGGCGATTTGAGCATACGGATGTACAAGTACGTCTGTGCCAACCACTCCACGCCGTCGGCACGCGACCGAACCTTTCCAAGAACGATTTCTGCGTTGAGTACATCTGCAAGCTTGCTCATGAGCTGAGACTCTATTGGTAGCTGCTGATTCAATACTGCCAAATAATACTGGAGCTCCTCGTGCGCAGTAATGATGACACCCTCACCAGAGACATCGTAACGCGGTCTTCCAGCACGACCAAGCATCTGGAGAATATCCTGTGGCGATAGTTGCACCCAAGAGCCCTTTTCGGGGTTGTATGTGTCTGTGCCTTTAATTATAACAGTGTGTGCCGGTAAATTAACACCCCAAGCTAATGTCGCAGTCGATACCAATACTTGAATATGCCCCTGTGCAAAGAGATCCTCCACCAAAGAACGGTCGTTTTTGTTAAGCCCGGCGTGGTGAATGCCAAATCCCGAAGGGAGTATCTCTGCTAAGTTCTTGTTGTTGGCATTTGCACCTTCTTGGTTCAAGATTTCCTGCGTACCAGTACTTTGTACCATATTGACATTGCTCTCAGACTCATCGAATTTACCTCCCAACCACTTCGCCGTCTTCACCGTGTCTTTCCTAGAATGCACGAAAACAATTGCCTGGTGTCCGTTCTTGCGACACTCGAGGATTTTATCAAAGCATGCCTCGTTCATTGCCGCAACTTTCATGATAGCCTTTTTCTCTTTGATGCCGATGAATTGCTGCTCTAAAGGACAGGGTCTGTACAGGGCATCGAAATAAAATAAGGATTGAGTCACGTCCACCCCCAAGAAGTGAGCCACATCTTGGTAGTTGGGTAACGTGGCGGAGAGCCCAATGAGTCGCGTCGAGCTGTTTCTCTTGGCTCGGACGATGATACTCTCTAATACTGGGCCTCTGTCGTCGTGTAAAAGATGGATTTCGTCAATGATTAAGAGCTTGACTAGCTTTGTGTACAGATTCTCGGTAGCTTTCCGCGTAGCCACATCCCATTTTTCCGGGGTGGTAATGAGAACCTGCGTTTGGGCAATCTCTCGTTGGCTAAGGGCCAGGTCTCCCGTAAACTCTGCAACAGCCAAACCGTATTCCGCAGTGAGCCTCCTGGAAAATTCTCTTGTTTGCTCAGAGACTAATGCTTTGAGGGGTGCCACATATACTGCCTTGAACGCACGCAAATCAATCTTGCCCAGAGTAGGATCACGGTGATTCTCAATCACCCGGAGGATTGTGAGCATCGCCACATTGGTCTTACCTGCTCCTGTAGGAGCACATATAAGCAAATTTTCGTCCGTTTGGAACGCCTTGGGGTACACTTTCGATTGAATTCGGTTCAAAGTGGTGGTTTCTCCAGACGGGAAAGCGGCCTGCGCCCACTCCGGCAATGAGTTAATGGGGACGAGTTTCTCTCCTGACTCTTCTAGTGAAGGAGCCTGTGGTGGTGCAGGCACTGTAATGGTGTCATACAACTTTTTGTTCTGCTGATAAGATCCCTTCGGAAGTACAATCTTTGAGCTGGCCATAAGCTGTGGTCCCTGATCGAACACCAACGCGTCCAAATCGACAATCTTGGGTGCTCTCGTTTCTCGTTCTGTATGCTTCGGGTCTGTGTCTGTTTCTTTGTCCACGACAGAGTCTTTCGCAACCTTAGTTCGCTTATTTTGTTCATTTTCATCTCTGGAGAGAGTTCGTTTTCTGTGTTCCAATCCTGCCTCAGAGAGAAGCGATGTGAGCCCTGCGCGTTTTATCTCTTCAATCGCCAGATCACGGTCGTGGAGCATCTTAAGCCCGTATACTATCACCTCGCGATTGGCTATGCAAAATTTGACAAACTCAAGGTGCTGAAACTGCAAAGTCTCCATGAGCTGAGACTCAAGATCCGCCGCAGTGGTTTCGGCTGCAGAAAGGGCTTTAGACACAGTCTTGCAAATCTCTATAACTTCTTCTCGTGTCTTTTCAGGCTCTAGCTCGGAAATTCGGCTAAATAGCACGTCTTTTTTAACGTCCTTCAATGCGAGCTTTTGCGTCGTGCGCTCACTTTGGTCAAGACTCACTATAGCACCCAGGTCGGCCAGAGCCTGAGCAGTCGTGGTTTCTTTTTGTGAAACGAATCCATTTTCTGATCCACTGGGGCCAGTCTTTTCCTCGTTATTGTCATCTTCTTCGATAGTCTCGATCGCCTGGACGCCTGAGTTGGGCTCTTCGTCATCCTCAAACGCAACTGCAATAGCACTGCCGAGTGCCGAAGGCTCATTGTCATTTCCTAGTGCGTTGTTGTCGCCTTCTTCGTTCCCGTAGTCCGTGATATTCTTAGTGAGCGAGAACAAAGCTGTCATTTGCGTGTTATCAAGCTTTGTGGAGAGGAGCCTCTCTGCCGCTGCTTGTTTGTCTTGCACGGAAGTTTCCACATTCTTGAAGAGCTCCAAGATAGCGTCAGCAGCTGAGACTATGACGCTGTGTGGCTCGTCCTCAATGTAACTCCGGACCTCAGCCATAAGCAGCTCGAAACTGGCCCTATTGTCCGCAGTGCTTGGACGATAAGAGATCTTTTCCATGTTGATGTCATTCTCATGCACTATGTCACTTTCAGTACTCGTGTAGCTTTCACGGCCTTGTATCGTGCCTGCGTCCGTAGTTGTGCTTTTCGCAGCGCCATTGCCGCTTTCATGTTGCACCGCCACTCGGCTGCCCATCTCTTTGACGGAAACCTGTCCCGCCAATGATGTGGGCTCAAACGATGAGCTTTCCTCAGTGCCGCGCAGACTACCATTGGTGTCGCCTGCTCGGGAGCTCATCCTTTCACGTATATGTCTGCGTTAGAATGTGATGTGAGAAGAGATGAGTGGACTTGTTGATGTGTCACGTGCCAGATCACGTGCGTGTTTAGTAGCTACAGTATCTTTACAACTCGTGGTTTATTACAGAAGAATGATGCTGGCGGTGCTTAGACCGCCCCAGGGCCATGTGATCCCCGGACTCTATCACTTTTAGTACACGTGGTTCGAGAAGTCATTCTTCTCAAAGTTCCATGTGTCGTCGGAGATTCTGCCCCTCAACTCGGGGATCTCAGAGCCCTTAACGTAGACGTCCTCGAACAAGATGGACATTTTAGCTTCTGGTGGAGCATCGTTCTCGGCCTCGGCAACCTGCTCGTCCACGTACTTTCTTGCGGCCTTGTCGTAGGACTTCACTTCGTCCTCTGTGGCGATGTTCAAGTCCAAAAGCGTAGCCTTCAAGCCTGCAATTGGGTCGCTTCTCGATCTCATGTGCTGCACCTCCTCTCTGGTTCTGTAAGTGGTACCTGGGTCGGACATGGAGTGGCCTCCGTATCTGTAGGTCTCGTACTCCATGACCAATGGGCCGTTGCCCTCCGCACACCAGTCCTTAGCAAACTTGGAAGCCTGGTAGCAAGCCAAAATGTCCATACCGTTGACCTTCAAGCCGGGAATGTACTGGCCTCTCTTGTAGTACTCGACCATGGCAGAGGATCTGGCTGCGGACGTACCCATACCGTACCTGTTGTTCTCACAGGCAAACACGCAGGGCAAGCCCCACAACTTGGCCATGTTGTAGGCCTCGAACACCTGTCCTTGGTTGGCAGCACCGTCTCCGTACAACGCGAACGTGGCATTCTTGTCTCCTCTGTACTTGTGGGCAAAGGCCAAGCCGGCGCCCAAAGGCACCTGCGCACCGACAATTCCGTTACCTCCGTAGAAGCCAGGCGAGAACATGTGCATGGAGCCACCCTTACCGTAGGAGACACCGGATCTCTTGCCCATCAACTCGCCCAAGACACCCCTGACCGGAGCGCCTCTCAAGAACGCAAAGCCGTGGCATCTGTAAGAGGTGATCACGGTGTCCTGCTTGGTGATGGCATGCTCAATCCCGACAGAAACGGCCTCCTGTCCAACAGACAAGTGGCAGAAGCCTCTAATTTTCTTGGCCTTGTACAATGCATCGGCCGCCATCTCCATTCTTCTCACAATCACCATGTCCTTGTACATCTGCAACAAGGTTTCCTTTTCGGTCTCGAAGTTCAACTCGGGAAGCGACTCCAAGTGATAGCCCTCGAACGAGGACTCCGGCAATTCTATGTTGACCAAGTCGCTGGACGAGCTGGCCAAGCTCCGCTTGGCGCTGGATGCGAATGCACGAGGCAATGGGCTGACGACTCCGTGGCGAAGCATTTTCAGTGTTGTGCAAGATAAAGAAAACCGAGGTGCCCTTTAGTGCCCTGTCGCATCGGCCGGTGCTGCGCGGGTGTCTACCTCCCGCGCCGGCGGTATATGTCCGGATGTTTTGGGCGGCACGGATCTCGGAGTTGCAATCGCACCCTGCGCGCAAGCAAGATTGGGGAAGCAAGATTGGAGACGGTCACGTGCTTCCGGACGCTTCCGCCAGAGGCATTCCACCGGCTTGCACCCGGGCTGGCTGCCTAGCATTTCCAAAGCCTGTGCTTGATCGGCCGGCAAGGTAGCGAGGCTAAAAAGTACGCCGCTATCCGCCGAATACGGTGTTGGAGCAAAAGAGAGTGGTGATAAGACGCGGGTACTGGGTGCTATGACTAAACGAGCCCAGCGTCGCTTTCGCCTTATGGCACAGTACGTGGTGGGTTGGTTCAAGCGCTGACGCTGGCGTCGTGGCCCCGGTTCAGTGTCCAACCTCGTGTCTAACGAATCCAGCCCGTGTGAGTGGCTCGTCTTTGTGCAGTATCGCCATAATGATCACGAGATGGACAGGCCGCTAAACTACTGGCACCACCAAAATGCATCCACAGTTGGACAGGAACCGCTTTGACACGTGCGAGGGCCTCATGGATGCTCTTGAAGAGTGCCACAAGGCGGAGTTTCTAAAGCAGGCGATGGGCTTGTGCAACTTCGAGAAAAACGAGTTGACCAAGTGCTTGCACACGACAAGAGTGGAGGACTCCAAGCAGCGAATCCGCGAGAACTTAAAGAAGCAGCGGGCGGACGAGCAGAGGCGCAAGAAAAAGGAAGAGGAGTTGTACGGGAAAAACGGGTACTTGAAGAAAGTCATCGACTTGGAGAGCAGGAAACAGAAATAATGGGTTCCTGAAGAAAGCCATAGGCTTGGAGAGCTGGAAACAGAAACGTAGAGCAGTTTCAAGTCTAAGCGCCAGGAGAGCATGGCTTTGCGCCTCTTTCACACGCTCTGCTTACGAGCAACACGCCAATGTATATATGTATTGAATGAAAAGACTACGCTAGTCTTGGCGGGTCCGCAACACCCGCTTCACAACCTTATCCTTGGTGACGACGTACACCACTGCTCCCCAACCAGACAATGCATCTCTGTCAACGGCGTTCAACAACGCCTGGCTGATTGTTTCAAAGAGATCTTCTGGTTCCAAGTCTGGCTCGTACAAAGACTCGCACATGCCGTATAACTGGTTTCCGGCCGTGCCGCTCACGATGAAGTCCTTGGCAAAGTCAATGCACCCAATCAAGTCGAAGCCGCAGATGAATGGCTTGTTCGTCTTGGACTCCAACCCCGCGACAATCGGGCCCACAAAGTATGGGCCAAACCGCTTCTCGTACAATGACGAGCTGACCAAATTGGCCAAAGTCTTGGGCTCTATTTCACGCTCCTCGCGCAATTTGTAGAGATTATGCTTCAAACGGAAGTCTTCCTTCAATGTAAGCACGTCGGTGGCCAACCCAGTCAAGCCCAAGAACGTCTTGTCTCCAAACTGGAACACCTTCTCGAAGTTGTTTGCAAGCCCAAGCGACTGATTACCCAATCTCAAATCACAGGCAATCGCTACGCATTCTTTGCCAACCATGGCTACCGCCGATCCTCCTGAAGTTGTTAGTATTAGCTCGAAACGGGTGAAGGAGCTTTTCATCTCGGTGTTGCGGACGTACCGTTGATCGAACTTGGATCCGACATCTCAATCTGTGTGTATTATTTGTAGCAATGGGAATATAACCACAGAAGGAACCTAACCCCGCTTAGTACTCTTGCAATAGATGCTGTTCTTGTGCGGCGGGTGGCGTCTTTTGGCGTCGCGAGAAGTTGAGAAACGATCATGTGGTTGGTCACGTGCTAGCCGAAGTTACGACATCTGGCGGACGGGATACAATTGTAATCTTATACATTAAAACTCGTGCTTTATTAATTCTATTTCATCAGTAGTCCTCAGGCTCTTCTTCCTCTCTGATCGTGTTCGTACTAAAACTCATAATCAATTCTTTCTTAGCGAGATTCAAGCCATGCTCGTTGTCTTGTCTGGGCGCCTTGCCATCCACCGAAAGTAATTGGTTGATTGGGCTGCTTTCCACATCCTTGAAGTTCGACAAACTGAACGTCTTGGGTGACTTGACTAAAGGATTAGAAGCCTCTGGGTTTTCTTGGCTGTCGAGAATTGAGCTTGCTTCGTGTGAAGCAGGCTTTTTCACGGATGATACATCCTCGTTGAGTAGATTTCTCATGGATGTAGAAGTTTGCGTCAATTTGTAAACCTCTTTCTTGACAGCTTTAACCAAGTCAGACTCTCTGCTGGCCGTATCCTCGCGGCGTTTCTTAATCTCCTCCGCAATAGCGGCTTCGCCATCTATCGTAGGCAGGCCACTGATCTCGTCTGCCCACAAAGAGTCTTCCTCCTCTTCCTCGAGGTCAAACCTAAGCTTCAATCCGTATCCAAGCATAGCAACATAGTTTTTGTACTTGGTCAATTCAGCCTTATATTCTTGAGAACGCGCTTCGTAGTTGCTCACAACTAACCTGTAGTTTGAGCACCCAGAGTACTTGCGGAAGTTCTTCATGAATTGTGTTTTTTGTCTGTTGAAACCATTGTACACATTTTTCAAATTGTTGTAATACTTCAAGGTTTGAACAAACTGTTTGAGCATTCCCTCGTTGTTTGCGTCGCCATCGGATTCCGAAGAGACGTAGTTGCTGAGATAGACACCTTTTGGAAGCGATTCCCATTTTGAGATGTATTTGGTTTTCTTGAAGGTGTCATTTAAGTGAAGCAAGTGGTCCAAGTTGGTCCAGCCATATTCTATGGATGACATGCTTTCTTCAAGAGTGGGAACTGCAGTAAGCTTGGAAGCCCAAAAGTTGCAAGTGTTGATGAACTCATTCGCAACCTCGAGCGTTCCTGCTTCAAATACAAACTTCTTTGGTGGCCTTTTGGATGTCTTTGGAAAGGTTAAAGACCAGGTGACCTTCTTATTGAGTTCTGGTGCACCACTTGCGTCCTTTTCAACTTGAGCGAAAGTGGAGCACAAGTTGTAGTTCCCTATGTTTGCAGCATTGTTGAGCCAATTACCATCTCCAAGTTCTTCCGGCTCGCCATCGTCTTCGAAATCAGGAATGGCTTGTTGCTTTTTTATCTTCTTCATCTTCTGCTGATGTTTCTTGATAACCTTCGGATCGAAAGAATAAAGACGAAGTTCTCCTTTCGACACAACAACAAAGTATTCGACTGGCTTGTGGTTGAAGACACTACTCGAGTTGGTTCCGAGAGTGGTTGACATCACAGCATCTTTGTTGTGGCGGAAAAATGAAAGAAATCCTGACTTTGGAGCACTTACAGACACAGCCAGTGCAGCTGAAGAGCTTATGTCACCCGACGATGAGTGGTCAGCCATGTCGTTGTTCAAAATGCGCAATTTAAGAAGACCTTCCTTAAGATAAGGAGAACCTTGCAATTCCAATTTCAAGTCAATATGGTCTTGAAAGTCATCCACGTCGAAATCCTCAATCTCATACTGAGTTTGCGCACCACTGTCATCAAAATCGATATGAGGAATGTCATCAACAGACAATGTTGAGTAGTTATCATCATTTGCTGTCGGAGACACGCCTGAATCCTTAGTGATGATGGACGCGCGCGATGAACGGCGAGTGACGTTGCGCAAGTGGTCTGTCGATTTCTGGTTGCGCAAAGATCTGTGGGCGTTGTCCGCAAGCAACGCACGAGTGAAGCCGAAGCGTGAGTTCGTGATCGTGGTACTGCTGGAGACGTACGAATTGGCAACCGAAGCGTTGGTGGAGCTGGATGCAGTGGAGGTCAAACGCTTCATGGCGAACGATGGTTTCCGGAATCCAGAATCGCCATCAAGAGACCACTTGGAATTGTTCGAAGACTGGGTATACAATTCATTGAAATCCGAAGATGGCTTTGCAGAGGGAGAGTCGTGCACAATGTTTTCGTTCTCGGAGTGGTTGCCAGACACACTAGAGCGAATTGTGTCCGCGACGGAGTACCTGTTCGTGTTCAGTGCTTTCTTTGGTGACTTTGAAGAGTTCTCGCCGCGCTTCAAGTATAATTCTCTCTTGGCCAAGTCCTCGTAGTAGGAATTAAGCTCGCGCTCGATCTGGATCTTCTGCTTGACCGACAACGCACGCGATGCCTTCTTGTTCTGCAGGAGGAAGGTGGTGAGTGTGTTTCTGATGTAGTCCGATTGAGAGAGCTTGGATTTCTTATCGACCTCAGAATTGTGGAGAGCGGTATTGAGCAAAATCAAGCTGTACAAGACAATGTAGATCTTCTCGAAGTCCTGGGTGCAGAATACGTTGACCGGATGCTGCTTGAGGTAAGACTTCGTGAACGCTGAGAGAATACGGTCAATCTCCTGTGACTCGCCCTTCAAGTACAACTTCTGGCACAAGGTGCGGGTGGCTGCGATCAAGCTGGGGTCCCACTCGAACATGTCCATGTAGTATTCTCTGATGACAGCGCTGTCGGGGTCCTGCGCAGCCAAAAACTGCGTGTACTCCTCTGGAGCTATCAGCACAAACTCCTCATTGAACAACTTGGCAGCAATCTCCTTGAGCTCGCTGTGCGGCAGGTTGGTGTGCTTGGTTTTCTGGCCAACATGCACGCTCTTTATCGCTACGCGTTGCCCTCGTGATTCTTCTTTGGAGAGCTTCGGTGAGTCTTGTTCGTTTGGGTGCTCGCTCCCGACAGGATACCCATTCGCGTGCTTTTCGTGTTCGTTACCACGCTGGGCAGACTCGTGGTCCTGCAAGTCTGCGGGCGTCTTTGTGGTCTCCACGTCGTTTCCGTTCAACGTCTCCTCATCGTGCTTGGTCTCCGAGGAGCCTGCGGAGCCCGTGGACGCTGCCGCTGATGTTTTGGCAGCGCAGTCCAGAGCGGCGTCTTCTTGCTGCTTGACAGGAAGGTCCTGTTCGCTCTCTTGGAAGTCCGAGTCGTCTTCGAGGTCGGGGTCAAAGTCAGCACTTGTTGAGTCGATAAGCACGGGTCTCTGGATCTCAAGCATGGTGCGTGGTGTGGGATGTGTGGTTAGCGTAGAGGCGGGAAAACAGAAGCCGATACGCGTATGGGGAAGTTAAGGGTCGGGCGAAGCAAAACAAAAGCAGAAAAATAGCGGTGCCAGCAATGTGTGATGGATTCGGTTTCTTTAAAAGAAGAGGCGTGGGTCTAGCTGAGGAAAGCAATCACTTTAAAAAGGAAGGTAACAGTGGTATTGAAGCACCAGGGAGCAGCAGCGAGAGAAGAAAAAACAAAAAAGGCTAGTTGTATGTAGGCCCGCGAGAATTAGCCACCCCGGCACGGCTAAAAAGAGAACTGCATCCAGTAGATGCACAGGCGGTAGGGACGGTTTGCGGGGACTGCTGTCACTTCCTAGCCCTCTTTTCTCTCCCGAAAGACAGCGCTTCGCTGCTCCCACTCGTCCGCTTTCATCTTCTTTGCTGCTTGTTCCATTTGCCGCACCTCCTTGTGCTCCCTCCCTTTTCCCTTTTTTCATATCTATTCTCTAGCTTCTTTCCTCTGGCGGGTTCGCGCATGGCAACTGCACTACGGTGCCTCGCGCATACAACGAGGCGGTCTGGCGTAGGATGTGCAGAGGTAGACGACGGTTCTCTGCATGTGGTGGCTAATCTCTAGTCAGAAAATGGGAGTTAGAACGGCTCAAACCGTACAAATACTTTCAAATGCTTCTGAACGTTTGGTCTCAATTTAGGTTGCAAATGTGGAGTCCATGTACGGCGCTTTTACCCCCAGATACACATCAAACCACGACTCAGCCTGGAATTGCTAGCGGGGACTGCTCGTCGCGAAACAACAAAGGGTCCTGGTCCGCATATGACACGATATTGAGATAATGGCACGGTCTGGAGCAGCATTATGGAGACACGGGACCGCGACTAGACAGGGTCCCTCCGCAGTCACCCGTGCACACCTCCGTTATCGGCAACTTGTCCTCCACTTGTCTCGCAATTTCGTCATGGGCCCTAACTTTGTTCTTTGCATGAGGGACTGGACATACCTCATCGGCTCTCGGGATTAGTGGAACTAGCATTAGCGAGGCAGTTGACTGCTGCACAGCAGCAACCAATAGACGCGCGTGGGGCAAACATCGTGCCATGTGCAAACTCTCTTGAAAGTTGCAAAAAGCAGATACGACCAAATATCAGGCATGGGTCTCGGGTTTGCCTTTGTGCACTAGCATATAATCTGTAATTTTGGATAAGAAAGAGTTTAATTTTATAAAAAGAGCGTTTGTTCGCCTCTGGTATGGTGCGAAACAAGTTGATCCTAACGAGCACTTTGGGGGAGCCTTTGAAATACTCGAGTAAGAGAAACACGGCACTGATCACATATATCCGCTGCTCTTGTAAAAAACGTCGTTTTGGTTTGCGCTAATAAGGAAGGCAGTCACTGAGAGTACCTGCTGGTTGTATTTCTTGGGCATTATCCGTAGTTCCCAATTTGGGCCAAATTGTTGCGTTTCGGCAAGTCTTGCCTCTGCTGTTCGGTACGGTCGATATTGAATCCACTTTTTGTCGAACTTCAATTCACCGATTTTCTGGCCTTGCCCATAAGTCTCACTATGACGAATCCTGCTTTGATTTATGGTTTGCAGTCTTGATTACTCGAAGGCGGCACCTACGTTTTTATCTTCACATAATAAGGTCAGTTCCTGGTTGATACCATGAAACACAAAGAGCAAAATCACTTTCAGAGTAAAGTTCCTTGTGATTGTTGTCGTGTAACGCTTTAGAGATGAAGATGCATATTTCTCAAAACTGTTTCGTCGCCTTGAGACAGAAACACGAAGCGTGGAAAGTACTCAGCGATACAACGTAGCAATACCGTGTCCACGTCCACAATTTCACATCACAGGATACCCTTCTTCTAAGTCCTTTCCCCTCATCACCAGCGCCTCTCTATCATCTAGTGTATCTGTCGGTATTGTATATAAATTTAGAATGCGATCAAGCGGTGGCGCCAATTCGGTGTGGTGAGCAGAAGTCAGCTCACATAATCCAGACCAATTCCTCCTTGAAATTTGATTCAGACCCATCTGACCCCGAGCTTCACTCGAGCTATGATAGAAATACCAGGCATTGACCAGGAAACCCAAGATTTCCTTTCGCATCTTCGTGCTCTAGCGAACGGCAATGCAGACGAAGATCCGTCACTTACTCAGAACTTCCTGCTCCTGCTCAAATATCATGACCCGGATCTTTATGAGTTCTCCGATGACTCGTCGCTATATAATCCCGTGATAAGCAATTTGGTGCTGTTGCTTCTACGTGTTGTGCCCGTGGCATCTGAGGCGTATTCTGATCTTTTGGAGCGTCTTGTGCGCCCTTTGTCGTTCAAAGAACTCTGCATTTACATAGAGCCCGGGGTTATATTGCAAGCGATTGAAAACCCGTCCACATGCAAACTAGCGTGCCTGATTTTGTTGCATAAATGTCGGGATCAGCTGGACCGTGATGTGGTAGACTTCATAGAGAGCAATCGCTTGATAACTGGGCTCGCTCGGCGACTCGTCTCCTTCGACAAGGACGGACAGAATTCTGAGGTTAACACCACGGCTATCGAACTGTTTTGCAACAATTACATGGAGCAGCACCCATCGCTGGTCTGTGGAGACGACTGGAATTTCCTTGCAGATATTCCACATGACACACTTTATCAGAGCGCCGATCACTACGTGAACTACACTTATGTTTTGGAGTTTGTTGCCGATAAGCAGTATGAGGGGCTTCCCTCAAGGGGTTCTGAGATGTTCGCTCTAGATTTGAAACGTCTCCTAGCCGGTCATCTCCTGGGCATAGAACTCGAATCCCTAATGGTTACTTATGGCAGAGCTATAGAAACAGTCCCGTTTGATTGGATTCGTGGAGTTTACGAACAGTTTTTTGAGTACGTGACATCCACAGCTCGTGCCGACTCGGGTGAAATCGACGAAGACTTGTTATATTCATTTTATAACCTGTTTTACGCCTTGCTAGAAGTGGAGGGTTCGCCCCGGCAGTTCGCTGTGGACTTTGAGAAAAAGCACACTGACCTTGATTTATTTTACATCAGCAACCCAAATTTCAATCAATTCTTTCATAGGTTACCTTTGGAAGTTATTGAAGACAAGGAGGCTTTTTTTCAACGGCACTTCGGGGACTTGGTGTTCACGCGCACAGCGTCGGTCGGTTGGCAATCAGCGCTACACCTTATCTCCAATCAGCAGTTCTTTGAGCTTTTGGCAGGCAGCGGCAAGCTCTCTGCGAAGGTCATATTGGCATGGCCTCAAGATGCGCTCTTCAATTGGCTAAATTGTATGGCGTCGTACGATTACTCTGCGCAGTTCCTTCTTGAGAGTCTCCCGTCAGTGGTTCTGGCAACGCTTTTGGCTGTTGACCGTACCATGGTCAACAAGGAGATTTGGGACAACAAAAGACATGCTTTGCACCAGTTGCTTACGCATCGCAATGTCGATCTAGGGTACTGGAAGCAAGGAATGACAGAGTGCTTATACGAGATGGAGAATGGGCGGCGTCTTCAGCGAGTACCTGCTCAAGTCGAGGTCCGTGATGAAACAATGGGTTGAAGAATAAAAAATTACGGCTTGAATATGAGTGAATATCCGTCCTATTTAGGCCTACCTTTTGCGTTCCTGGTTTCGTTGCTTGTGTGTGGTCCGCGAAATGTATAGAAGAATCAAACACAAAGCTACGTTCGTGGCGACGATCCACGCGGCCATGATCCCATAATTACGACCCAAAGTTTCCTTTGACGTATCAAAAAATACCACCTTCAATGCTTCGTACACATTGAACATCGGCATCGCATATCCATAACGATACACCCCAGGTGACAAGACGAAAGGTGCAAATGTAGGAGATATGTTTAGCACTATGGTGCCGATAATCCATGGGGGTAGCAAGAACTTCTTCTCCTTGAAGTTTATGAGTGTGCACACACTCTCGTTGAGCCCGCCACTAGCACTGATAAACATGTACATGGTTATCCAGAGCACCAAGAATCCGGAGTACCCAAATGCTACTGTCACCGGGACACGAAAAGCCACCGTCATGAGCGCGTACACTAGCGCTAAAACGAGGTGATTGACCTGCGAAAAGCAAATTCGGTACCAGATGTAGTCCCGGAATCGCAATTTTTGCCGCACCGAGTTGTGGAGGTCCACGGAGAAGTTGAACTGGTGGAACGAGAAAATCTGCGCATAGATCAATCCGAGCTCCGACGGCCCTAGAACGACGGGCGATGATGCGGGTCGGGCATCGGTCAAGTTGAACAGTGGGATGTATGAAAACGGAGCCCCGCCCGTCGTAGATGAGTTGGCCACGGTGATGAGCCTTCGCCTCTCATCAAGCGTCAAGTAATTCGATGTCACGTTAGCAAGCACATCCAGAGCGTCCTCTTCAAGCCAATATGACTGTATTGTTCGGAGATTCTTGGTCACGTACTGCGACAATGCTGAGTAATGACGGCCAGATTCATACACCACCTGGATGACAGACTCCATGTCTGCGGCGTACTGTAACAGGGAGTTCGATTTGGTCAACATGTGGTACACACTTTGTGAGGCATTTCCACAGTAAATTGCAGCCCAGTATTTCTGGTGGTGCACCTCTTTCGCCATTTCCTGAAACACCGTGACGTTATGGGCTTCTGCGCGACGGCGGTATTCGGTCATGTTTGCGTAAACAAAATTGGCCAATGGTTTAACATCGTCCCTGGCGAGTGTTTCCCGGAGATAGGGCCCAAGAACTGGAGCAACGGTGGTGGAGTTGTTGAGCTGGAAGTCGTGGTCGTCCAATCCCACGAGGAAGTCCATGTTCTTCACGCGATCCTCCCGCCGGTAAATAGAGCCCCAGTACACCGACAAGAGCCCTAGAAACATGCAGAACACAGAAAGATAGACTTTGAGGAACCTGAGCGGCAACTTCTTCCAGTCCTCTCGCGTCATGGTATTCGTCGGAGTCTGCTTCTGGTCACTGCCTGCTTTCGCAACTGAGCCCTCCAGCGGACTCTCGGTCTTTTCCAGTGTTTTGGTGGTGTGATTCTCATCGGACACATCGTTTCCCGCATTTTGTGATTCGGAGCTCCTCTTTTGCAGAGCCTCGCTCTCCTTGGACTCTTCGCTCATCGGCTGCTTCTCTGCTAACGGCTGAGGGATACTCAGAAGCTGCAAGTGGGGCTACTTTTGGAGTGTGCAGGACGAACGATAATATTCCGCAGCCTCAAACGGTATCATTCGACTCTCTCTGGACAAACAGAGTTATCTTTACGGAGTTTATTTGTATCTTCTATGGGTGGATGAGGCTTCTGACTTAACATTTAAGATCATGTCTACTGCGGATTCCTCTTTACGCTCCTCCCTAGACTCCTCGGACTACGCCAACAATGACCCTGTGCAGCTTAACAGTGATAATGCTCCTCCCGCGAGCACGCCCATGCTACGGAGGCTTTCCAACGCTGCAACTTCGTTTTTACTGTCATCGTCTACCGATTCGTTGAACCGCTCTAGGTCTCAGGCGGCATCTGGACTACATGATGAGGGAATTGGCTTGGACGAATACGCCGGGTTAACTAATATAGACTCCGATGACGATCTCGACTCGACAGATGTGTTTGCTAAAACTGAACGCAGAGATGTTGAGAGCTTCTTTCCCGAGTCCCAAGGAGTGCAAGATGTCCCGGCGCCGCCACCACTCCGCCAACGAACAAATACAGTTACTTCAACAATTCACACTATCACCAAGAAACTCGGTTATTGGGATGACGAGTTCATGTCGCAGCGTTTGATTATCGTGACTACCTTGCTCAAAAACTACGTCTACTTGCTTGTCGGATTCATATGTGCGCTCTGCATTTATTGGGGTGCCTATTACAATAGGCCCTCAAGATATAAAAACCTCAACTTCGCAGTGATGATTGGCGACGCACAGGTCGGTGACTTGCCACCCATATTAGGTGAATTTGTTACGGGCTTTTTCCAAAATCCCCAGGTAGAAACTTTAGGTAGTTTCGACATTTGGAACTTCACCCGGATCTCTGCGTTGGCCAATTTGCACAACAATACATTGGAGCAGGAAACTGTGCGTCAGGTACATCACCAACATTACTTAGCGGCATTTTTTGTCCATGATAACGCAACAGCTCAAATGTATCAAGCTCTTGCGACACGCAATTCGTCCTTCAACCCGGGCACGGATCTTCTCTCGGTTTACTACGAAACAGGGAGCGACTACAATGCAGTGTCCAACTTTGTGTCCACGATGGTCCAAAACTTGTGCCTGTCTTTTGTTGCTGGTATTCGTTCTGGCCCTTGGACACAATCATGGATGAAAGTTCTTTCGCAAAGCGATGTTCTCGAGGTGCTATCTCTGGCACCACGCTTGTTGACCAGTCTCCCTAATTTTGTCATAGTGGACAAGCTCCCCGTCACAAGACAGGTTATACAAGCGCCATTCCAGATCGGAATCATCTATCTTTGTATTTTTACCTTTTTCCAGTTCTTGTTCTCCTTGCCAATTCACATGCTGGTGGCTCCCAAACTCAAAGGCTATAAATTTGCCCTATTTCGTATTGCCACGGCGCAAGGAGCGTACTTTGTGCTAAGCTTGTCATATGTTATTCTTAACACAGCATTTCAGATCCCATTTCTGACAGCATTTGGGCATCTGGGTTTCTTGGTCATCTGGGGCATTGCGTACCTCACAATGTCTTCCATTGGATCGCTTATCGAGACTTTAGTCTTGTTTTGCGTGGTATACAAGCCAGCTATGATAGGTGTATGCCTTCTCATGGTTGCCGTGTTGAACATGGCCCCCACAATCAGCCCGATCTATTTGTGCCCATCTTTCTATCGGTATGGGTACGCCATGCCGGTTTATAACTCATATCACCTCTTGCAAGTGGCATATAATAACTCATACAAAGGCAATGTTGGTCGCTATGTTGGGGTTCTAGTGGCATGGGTTTTGGTAACCAACGCTTGCTTGCCCTTTGTTTTGAAGTGGGTTGCCAAAAAGATGCAAGCAAAAATCGCTGCCTCCAAAGCAGTTACCGAGAGCGTACCCGAATAATTAAGGCGGCGAACTTATGTTGAAACGGACTTGAACAAATGAGAGCATAACGAAAAGCTTGTGATCGCCTGGGATCTTACTTTTATGAACGGAACTTCGAGTTATAAGAGATTACATGACAACTAATTTACGTAAAAAATCATTTAGTGATGTGCCATAAGTCTAAACCCTCCATATCTAATGCTAAATACAATTGACCCATGCGCTTCCACAGATACAAGTTCGTTGAAATACCATCGTCCAGAGGCCAACATTTACATGTGTCTCGTAAATCAAAGGATCAGAAATAAGTGATACTGACCGGCACCGCACGCATTTGCGGATTTTATATGTTGAATTGTAGTACTGGCCCATTGGAGTTACACCGCCGGAAGCAAGCGGAGACTTGCATGATATGAATATCTTTCGCAATGAATCGATCGCTTCGTTAGCAGAGTACTGGAGACGTACTATCGTGGGCTCAGAGGTTGACGCATGGGTCACTGGCTTTGCATCTTGAACCCTGGAAGTCACACCAATTTCAAGCCAGGACGAATCATGAAAATAAAGCTCCGAAAGTCCGAGATCTCTACTATACGCAGAAATGTGTCTATCAACAATGGTGTTGATGATAGGCAGGAACTCCTTAGGGATGTGGCCACTACAGAAAAGTGCTCGTTCAAGCAGAAGTAGCTTGGCTTGGTCCGGTACTTTTTCTGCAAATTCTTTGGTGATGTAAGTGTCGCAGTCCCGCAAAAACGTTTCAAACATATTGAGCTTCAAAGGCACAGTGTTGCAAGTGTTGAAGAAGCGCTCAAGTGCTTCTTTCATTGGAGTGAACAACTTATTACTCTCGCTTAGGTCCTTGTGTAGCTTTTTCAATATCTCTTGTGTCTTACCGATGGATGATAGAGCATACATAAGGAATAGACGAGGTACTTTGCTCAAGATGATCGGTATGGCCAATGAATTTGACACTGTGACTCGAGAACTGCCTGAGTTCTGTTTAGAAATGGCTAGTTGGAGTAGCTCTTGGTTCAAGTAAATTATGAGGTCGATTAACCAGTTTGCGCTGCCCACCAACAGGATAATGCACTCGGCTCGCGTTCTGGAGTCCTCCAAGTTGTCGTCCATGGGCTTCTTTTTTGAAATCTGCCTGTAAATAGAAGAAAGTGTGAACATGATACCAAAACTGTTCGAGCGAAGATTCAACACTACCCATGCTATGTCCGCAGCTGTTTTGTTCAGGCCCAACTCATTTAACAATAGCTGGAGAGAAAGCAATTTCTGGAGCGGTGGATTGGACAAGAGCTTATCGACAGACTCTTTAACGAATGAAGCGAACTGAAAGTTGATGGCAGAATGTGATTCTAGTATGGTACCTTCGATAAACTCTTTTCTGGCGCTATCGTCCTGAAACAGCTGATACTCTCTCTGAAGAAGTACCATGATATCATCCGAACAAGTATTAGTGTAGCAAGCGTGGGCATGTGCATGTGCAAACGCAGACTGTATAACTTTGGAGCTCACAGAGGCATGCTTTTGCATGGTGCAAAGGGCCAATCGCTCGTTGCTTCGCATAGGTAAGTACGCTACGCATGTCATATGAGGAGATATAGCAAACAAAAAGTCGTCGCCCTCCGGGTCAAAGCTGGGAAAGCGGAAGCCGCAATCCAAAATGGAATGTAGCACAGGTGCATCGGCAACCAGACTCAATTCGGAGCCCTTGGATTTTTCGCCAATAACTGACCATGTTTGCCTACTAATGGCGGTGATTGATGCGTCACAGTGCACAAGGAGTACCACAGAGTCCAAGAGAGACGTACGTATAGCCTTCAATCGATTTGCAACCGCAAGTTTGTCCTGAAGTACTATCGTGCGAAACAGGTTTTTCGTCTCGTTCGTAGACAGTGAAAATGGGCCAATTAAAGTGGACTTTGCGTCAAGCAAACGATATCTGTGAATTATGTACGATGCTTTACCGTCTTGTGAGACAGCATCGTACGAAATTAGTACGTCAACAGCGCTATCCAGTGTGTGCTGCGGCAGAAGGATATCTATCAGCGACACAGCATGTGTTTGTGTGTTCTGGACTTGTAAGTCATTCAAGAAATCGCCAGATGCAGATGGCAAAGGTAACATCTCGTGCAAGAGAACGGCGTCCATAGAAGGAGGCGACTGTGCCTCTTTTGGTGTGCAATAATGAGGGTTGGACTTTTGGCGTGCGGCCGATTCAACCAAATAGCCCCAATTCACAGAAACCTCGTAAGTGAGTATTTTGTTAGAAGCGGCATCGTAGGCAGTAATCAAGATGGTATTATCACGAGTGAAGCCCACAGATGCATGTGTAAAGAACACCTTACCTTCGACACTACTAGATGCCAAACGAAGGGTCAACTTGTGGTACTCAACTTTGTGTTCACCCTGATGATAAAGAGACAAATACCCATTCTGGCGGAGCGCCACGCAAGCCTGTTTGGTCGCAATGGGGTGCGCCAAACCGGTCGCTGGAAGTTGCTGTGCGCCGTAAGTATACAGCGATTTGTCTTCATTAGCACGGGCAGGCTGGCTGACAATTTGTGGTTTGTCTATGTTGAGCCACTTGAAAGCCACGCACCGTCCATGGATTTTCTCCTCGGAGTTGGCAGGCATTATGTCTCTATAGATCATCTCTGCATGATTGTATGATGTAAGTTCATACGATGGGCCCTCAACAGCTATTCCCAGCGCAGAGTTGCCATTCTGCTCTGTTTTTGCTCCCTTCGTGCCCTGAAGAAGCCCGACCCCTGCCAAGAGGATATAAAAGTTGCCTTGTTCATCGAACACCGCCAAATCTGTCAGAAGGTTGCTCCATTGTACCCATTGTAGACCGGGTATGGCACTATTTTCCAGTGGTTTCACTGTAAGCTTGTTCGCCGTAGCTAATTGCCACTCTGTTCCGTTGTAGTTCTCTAGGTACGTCATCTCGAGGTTGTGCCCGTTCGTAGGAGGCGTCGCATAGCACAAAAACCCATTCTTGGACCATGAAATAGCTTGTGAATCTCGATCTTGTGTATTCAATCGCAATCTCTCAAAATAATACTCCCCATAAGCCATTTCTGCCTATGTTCTTATGTCTGTTCTGGACCTCTAACTTGTGATAGTTGTGAGATCGAACTAGCGGTACACGCTGTTTGTCACGTGATTGGTGTCAACTACCGGGTCATTTATTACTTGTTACAACGGTATCTTTTTTTTTTTTTCTTCATTCAGGAGATGCTAATTTTCGGCTAGATATCTCCCGGAACTGGGTACTTACCGGCCCACTCCTGCACTTCTCTGTCCAATTCTTTGACTTCTGCGCTATTGTCGGCTAATGTCTTGAAAGACTCCAACAACTGCTTAGCCGTCGATCCCTCTTCCTGTGACTTTAATTTGGCTGAGATATCGACAGCTCTTTGGAAATATCCGGCAACCTTTGCAAACTCCTCTGGTCCAAACCCTCTGGTGGTCATGGCGGGTGTCCCAACTCTCAACCCGCTGGGGAAAAGTGCAGACTTGTCACCTGGAACGGTGTTCTTGTTGGCTGCAATGTTTGCTCTTTCTAAGACAGCCTCAACACGAGCACCATCAATGTTTTTCGAGCGTAAGTCCACAAGTATCAAGTGGGTGTCTGTGCCATCCGAAACTAAATCAAATCCTTTTTCTTTCAAGGCAACTGCGAAAGCCTTGGCGTTGTCAATAACATCTTGTTGGTATTTTTTATACTCTGGGTCAGTACACTGTTTCAAGGCGACAGCCAACGCAGAAATTGTGTGGTTGTGTGGACCACCTTGGTGCGCAGGAAAGACCGAGAAGTTGATTTTTCTCTCCAAATCGTAGGGAATTTCCTTTCCCTTCTTAGTGACTTTTCTTATTCCCTTTCTGAAAAAGATCATCGCACCTCTTGGTCCTCTCAATGACTTATGAGTGGTGGTAGTGACGATGTCGGAGTATGGGAACGGGGAGTCCGTTACACCAGCAGAAACTAGGCCAGAAATGTGGGCCATGTCAGACAAAAGGTATGCGTTAACTTTGTCTGCTATTTCACGCATTCTCTTGTAGTCTATGACTCTTGAGTAAGCAGATGCTCCTGCCACAATCACCTTGGGGCGAAACAAGATTGCGTTTTTCTCCAAGGTATCGTAGTCAATCAATCCTGTCTCTTCGTTCAATCTGTATGGCATCGTTTGAAAGTATTTGGAAATGAAAGAGATCTTTGCTGAGGCGGTTTGATATCCGTGGGACAAGTGTCCTCCGTGAGGTAAGTCAAGGCCCATAATTCTGTCACCGACGTCCAAAATGGCAGAATAAGCATACAAGTTAGCAGGTGCTCCTGACAATGGCTGCACATTCACACCCCACTGTTCGGGATCTAAGTCGAACGCTTCTAAGGCACGCTTTCTGCAGAGTGACTCAGCTTTGTCAATGATCTCGTTACCTCCGTAGTAACGTTCTGCTGGGTATCCTTCAGAATACTTGTTCTGCATTTCAGATCCCAACAAGTCCATTACAGCCTTGGAAGTGAAATTTTCCGAAGGGATCAATGTGATGGAGTTCCTTTGTCTGTCTTTTTCTTGTTGCAAAATCAGCGCCATCTCGGGGTCCACCTCTTGCACAGACTTCGAGATGAGAGCCTGAGCATTGGAAGAGAGGGCATAGCTCCTGACTCTGACAAGAGAGGTCTGAGCCAATCTCTTGAAAGCTGTGACTGGTCTTTGGTGCATGAGAAACGCTATTATATGAACTTGGCCACGGAGTTTATGGCTTGACGAAGTCCGAAAAATTTCTTGAGTCATACAGATAGTCACGTGAGGCTCTCACGAACAAAATTCTGTCCTGGGGAGGGGTACGCATCTGGTGGCTTCTGAGAAACAGAAATGTGAATTGGAACGGCTCTTCCTTAGGCAATCATCTTTTCTGTGTTGCGTATACTAAAGCTGTCACACAGGCTGCCTTCGTGGCAAAACCGTATATCTTTAAATCTGTCGTTCTGGAAGAGTTGGTCGATAGTGAGTCTCAATCGCGGGTCTGTGTTTAGGAGCGAAAGCACTATGAAGTAAAATTCATGCGGAATGTTCTCAATAAAGCCAGAATCACTGGGTTCGAATTCCTGTTCAGCAGCGCTTGGCTGAAGATTCTGTTCTGTCATCCTTGAGAATGCAACAAAGTCTTGATCTTTTTGCAGCGCCTGTTTCCAAGGGAATCTCGCGGTAAGCATGTAGTATAAAATAATACCAAGGGACCACATATCAGTGCTCGGGCCATGGTAAGAGATGTTTGACTCCGTTTCTGGAGCCATATACCGAGGAGATCCGACGATTCCGACTACGTTCGTATTGCTCAATGCCGCTGTAGCAAAGTCAATTATCATGACGCGATGTACCGACATGTTACGGTCAAGAACCAAATTCTCAAGCTTTAAATCTCGATGGCAGTATCCATTTTCGTGAAGGTAACGTACCCCAGAACACACTTGCCGCCATAAACAAATCTTTTCTCCCAATTCTAAGCTGCCACGCCTGGTCTTGAAAATTTTAGAGAGGTCCTTAGTACCAGCCTCTAGGTACAATTTAATAGTTTGTCCATCGAAAGAGACATCATACTTGAGTACGGAAATAATGTTCGGATGCCGCAATTGTTTTAGGACGTGAAACTCGTATAGAACCCTGTCCTTATATTCCTTCCGGCTTTCATAGTTCTCTTTGCTGTGGTACGTTTTAACAACGTAAAGAGACCTGTCGCTCTGATGTAGTTCAACTGTTCCAGAAATACCCTTGCCTAAGTGAGTGACAGTATGGTTTGGTACTCGTAATTTGTTGAGAAGCTTCATGCAGTTGATGGATTCATGAACATCCCTGTTACTTTGTGCCCAAGCTTCGGCTCGTGTTTACTTCCTCAGTTGTGAGAATTCTTTTTTCGTTGTAATCACTTGAGTCGAGAAGTCTCATATGTCTCGATTAGATTGAAGCCGTGCGTGCGGCTGCGTTTCCTCCTCCGTCGCTTTTGCCACTGCGAACAGTTACTCTTTCTTTCTTCAATTAGTGGTTCAGAAAGATAAATCAACTCAATGAGGCTTTCTGCTATTGTGTCAGTGGCATGCCACGCCATTGTGTCTCACGCCGCTCTACTCCCTGATCGTGTGGCCGACCGAGGCCAGCATGTTCTTACTGATAACTTCGAGCAAGCCTCAAATCGCTACCTTAAAATTTTCGACACGTTTGGAATAAAGAGCGGCGACGCCTATTCTAAGATTGCTCAATACTTTAACGAGCCTGCCGACTCCATACCTGGAGGCGCAATGGGAGAGCAGGAGTTTCTGGAGTCTCCAGAACGAGTTGCGCTGATGACTTTCAAGACACAGCGCAAAAAGACTACCAAAAACACAGCTAAATTTGATTTTCATGTCGAGGACATCAAGGTTCCTAATCACAAATTGAGAGTCAAGTCAACTCCCAAGGACTTGGGGGTAGACACCGTCAAGCAGTACACTGGCTACTTGGATGTGGAGGATGAGGACAAGCACTTCTTCTATTGGTTCTTTGAGTCTAGAAACGATCCTAAAAAGGACCCTGTTATTTTGTGGTTGAATGGAGGCCCCGGCTGTTCTTCATTGACCGGTTTGTTTTTCGAATTGGGCCCCTCGTCTATAGGGAAGAGTTTGAAGCCTGAATTCAATCCATACTCCTGGAACAACAATGCTTCCGTCATCTTTTTGGACCAGCCTGTGAATGTGGGTTTCTCATATTCCTCGCGTTCTGTTTCTAGCACAGTCGCTGCTGGTAAGGACGTTTACGCTTTCTTGGAATTGTTCTTTAAACAATTCCCTGAGTACAAGGACCTTGACTTTCATATTGCTGGTGAGTCTTACGGCGGTCACTATGTTCCAGCTTTTGCAACAGAAATATTGCACCATGAAGATCGCTCGTTCAACTTGAAGTCCGTTTTAATCGGAAATGGTTTCACTGATCCCTTGACCCAGTTTGAGTACTACCAGCCTATGGCTTGTGGTAAAGGCGGTGAGCCTTCAGTTTTAGAACCCGAGGTGTGTGATCAAATGGCAAATTCTCTTCCCAGATGCTTATTTTTGACTGAGAGCTGTTACGCCACTAGGTCTGTGTTTCCCTGTGTTTCTGCCACAATCTATTGCGAAAACTCACAGGTAAAGCCTTTCGCAGATACGGGACGGAACTATTACGACATAAGAGGAAAATGTGAAGGCACCAACGGTCTTTGCTATGAGGAATTGCAGTTCATCGATGACTACTTGAACCAGCCTGATGTTTTGAAAAAGTTAGGTGTGGAAGTTGAAGGCTACGTGTCTTGTAACGAAGATGTTGGTAACAACTTCATATTCAGTGGAGATCAAACAAAGCCTTTCCAACCATTGGTGACGGAGCTCTTGGAGGACAACGTTCCCGTGCTCATTTATGCTGGTGATAAGGACTTCATTTGTAACTGGTTGGGCAACCAGGCATGGACCGAGAAGTTACCATGGTCGGGACATGATAAATTTGTATCCCAGCCAGTGAGAGAATGGAAAGTTGGCAAGAGGCCAAGAGGCGAAGTCAAAAACTACGAACACTTCACCTTTTTGCGTGTGTACGATTCTGGTCACATGGTTCCATTCGATCAGCCCGAAAGTGCTTTGGAGATGCTCAACAGATGGATCTCTGGAGATTTTGCATTTTAGTCCTGCCTGAATAATTGAACAAGAGATTAGATGAAGTTAAAGATGCTGAGTAAGAAATAAAAAATATTGCGATTTCTGTGGATCGAACACAGGACCTTCAGATCTTCAGTCTGACGCTCTCCCGACTGAGCTAAAGCCGCTAATTAAAGAACCCATGCCGGGACTCGAACCCGGAATCTTTTGATTAGAAGTCAAATGCGCTAACCATTACGCCACACAGGCAGAATTCGAATTGTAAATATAGCTTGCGTCTGAAATGACTAGTTAGTACTAGTTTAAGCTATGCTTTAGTGTCTTTCCTCCTTCACTATCAGTCAATTAATTTAACTATAATTTCCCTTGCTGCTTAAATGCATGAACATCCCTCAAAGATAAGACTTTTATGCGTCATATGCCATGCTTGAAGAGTGTAACACGATTTCTATTATTAAAGAATTCTGGTATTAAGTGTGTCTTGAATTGATATGAGAATAGATACTTGTAGTGCCTCGAAACTAGCGAGAGTTTGATATTATCAAATCTCTCGCTGTTGAGTAAATCAAATATCAATTTCTTGGTAAAAACCCTTTCCAAGTCACTCGGCAGTTCTTTCTGGCATTCCATTAACATGAGGCGAGAGGTGGGCATACTAAAATCCGTGCACCCATGAATTCACGTGATTGATGCAATCCCGAAGAAGACCGCAAGTAATACGTTTTCGGACAGGCTTATCTCAATTAAGGCGGCGTCACATCAGTACCTCTCGCCTCTCTCAGCCAGCAGTCATGTTCCCCGGCACGGCATAGTTATTTCCGCTACCACGCTTTTTCTTGGGTTTTGAACTCACACTCTTCCATTGTATCGTCAGGTTGGGATTTACTTGGAGGAATAAGAAACCACGTCCAACATCGCTATGAAACTTGTTACAATTGCGACCGCGGCCACGTTAGCCACTGGCGCCACCGCCGCTTTTGTTCCCGAGTTTGCTTTATCAGAACACTTGCAGAACACCCAGCAAGTGCTTGTGGGCAATTGGGATCGTATATCTTCTCAATATTCGCAGATCATTGATACTTTCGACTCTAAAAAGGGCGATATTTTTGCCAAGATTGCTCAATACTTGAACGAGCCTGCCGACTCTGTACCTGGAGGCACCATGAAGTTATGGCAGGAGATGTTTCTTGAGTATCCAAAACAAATTGCGCTGATGACTTTCAAGACACAGCCGAAAAAGGCAACTAAAAACTCGGCTAAATTTGACTTTCATGTCGAGGACATCAAGGTTCCTAATCACAAATTGAGAGTCAAGTCGACTCCCAAGGACTTGGGGGTAGACACCGTCAAGCAGTACACTGGCTACTTGGATGTGGAGGATGAGGACAAGCACTTCTTCTATTGGTTCTTTGAGTCTAGAAACGATCCTAAAAAGGACCCTGTTATTTTGTGGTTGAATGGAGGCCCCGGCTGTTCTTCATTGACCGGTTTGTTTTTCGAATTGGGCCCCTCGTCCATAGGGAAAAGCTTGAAGCCCGAGTTTAATCCATACTCCTGGAACAACAATGCTTCCGTCATCTTTTTGGACCAGCCTGTGAATGTGGGTTTCTCATATTCCTCAAGTTCTGTTTCTAACACTGTCGCCGCTGGTAAGGATGTCTATGCGTTCTTGGAATTGTTCTTCAAACAATTTCCTGAGTACAAGGACCTTGACTTTCATATTGCTGGTGAATCTTACGGTGGTCACTATATTCCGGTGTTCACGTCCGAAATTTTGAGCCATGAAGATCGCTCATTTAACTTGAAATCCGTGCTTATTGGAAATGGTTTGACTGATCCATTGACCCAGTACGAGTACTACCGGCCTATGGCTTGTGGAGAAGGTGGTGAACCATCGGTTTTAGAGCCTGAGGAGTGCGATAACATGGCAGGTTCTCTTCCAAGATGTTTGTCGTTGATTGAGAGCTGTTACAATTCTGGATCTCTTTGGTCTTGCGTCCCAGCTACAATATACTGTAACAATGCTCAGATCGGACCATACCAGAAAACCGGAAGGAATGTATACGACATCAGAGGTGATTGCGAGGGTGGAAATTTGTGCTACCCGCAGTTGCAGTACATTGACGACTACTTGAACTTGCCGGAGGTCAAGGAAAAGTTGGGAGTGGAAGTTGAGGAATACCAGTCATGCAACTTTGACGTGAACAGAAACTTTTTGTTTGCGGGAGACTGGATGCAGCCATTCCACAAGAACGTTGTGGAGCTTTTGGAGAGCGATGTTCCTGTGCTTGTTTATGCTGGTGATAAGGACTTTATTTGTAACTGGTTGGGCAACCAGGCATGGACCGAGGAATTACCGTGGTCGGGTCATGATAAATTTGTATCCCAGCCAGTGAGAGACTGGAAAGTCAACAAGAAGATTGCTGGAGAAGTGAAGAACTATAAGCACTTCACGTTTTTGAGGGTGTATGGAGCAGGTCACATGGTGCCTTTTGATCAACCGGAAAACTCTTTGGACATGGTCAATAGGTGGATTTCGGGTGACTTTGCGTACTAAACCTGTTAATTATTTTAATTAGTATAGAAAGAATTTTGAAATGACTTTTGTTCTTAGTTTTGTGGTCACAATTGATGATGATCGTATTTATTTTGGTATCATAAACCGTCCCGTGGCAATGTCAAAGATTTAGTCATGTCCTTGAAATTTATCTCAACCCCAGACCCCTACACTTGGTGCGAGAGTTTGCGTTCCTCTTGAGTAATATTGATAGAGCTAAGAAATTTATAATTTTCCTTTTATGTTATTATGGCCTCATTCTTTGCTTTTTTGTGTTTCCTTAGATCGCCGTTCTAGTGTTAAGGGGCCTGCAACGACATTCAGGTGTGGAATGATATACAATGAATGTGAGATTAGATTGCCAAGTCACTGCTTCTTCAAGATTTTTTAGGGATTTGACAGAAAAATTTATCTGTTAGTTCTTTTATCTTTGTCCAAGTTCTAATCTGCATCATGCTTATGTTTGCAACATCTAGCCGGAGTTGCAGACTCAGTGAAAAAATACATCCTAATGAATCAATTCTTAAAAATGAAAAATCAATAAATTTTTATATCTGAGCAACTGCAGTAACAAACCTCAAGGGTAAAAAAAAAAAAAAAAAGAATTTAGTCAATGAATCACCCTGACGAGAGAAAGGAGTGTCAATTGAGAGTAAGCTGTACAATCAGGGGGTGGGGGCAAAACAAAAAACCACAGCAAGACTTGGGTGAAGTGAAGAAAAGAGACCCTAAAAGGCAAAAAAATAAACTATAACAAGATGAGAGAAGCTAAGGAAGCAAAGAGACGTGGCTCAAAAGTAAAGAAAAGGAGTTCTTAAGCTGAATTGTGAGCTTCGACTTGAGAGATCTGCTTCGATCGCCCTTTACACAGGTGCGATTTTGCACCCATTTTTCCTGATTGGGACATACTGTCAACATACAATGTTTTCTTCTCTCCGCGACAAAGCCGCAACTTGTTTCTCTGTTAAGGGCATCAATTCGCTTTCACCACATCGAAGATATATCCCTGCTTTTTACATCGTTCCCCTTATTTTGTACTTCGAGGCAATTCCGTTGGCCGAACCACTTCCCGTTTACATTAGCTTCGCATGCCCTTGGCCCAATTCTCTGCTGTCGATAGTTGTTAAAGCCAACTGATATATCAGGTAAATCTGCAGCAATCAAAACAAACTTCAGCGTCTGCTGCTCATAATGCTTAATATTGAAAGTGATTCCATATTCTGGCCACGAGCGTCCGTTCACGGACTTATTTTTTGCACAACTTGTGCCATGGGCACACTCTGTGCTTTGTTTTATAAGCCCGTGCACGAAAAATACGTTTTTGTCTTCACTGTGAGCTGCTTTTTACTGGCCATTACCCAAATAGCTCAGTTAGTGCCGAAGAATTTGGGTTGGATTTGCATAAGTTTAAATATCTTGGATATTGTGGGATCGGCATTTTTCTTTACTTCTAGTGTATTGTTGACAGTGTGGTTCTTTAAACTGAGCTCACTAGAAGTCAAAGAAATTTTAAAAGCCCCCCCTGCCTCTGGTCCCGCCCTTATATCATTGGCGCTTGCCACCATGTTTCTCTACGGCATATCCCTGACGATAATGATGCTCGAAATATTGAAGAATGCTTCCCTGAAAAGTGTCGATGATGAAGCAAAAAACCCATACACAGTCTCGGAAATGGACTGGAACACTCCTTCCCAAAATTACAATGTGAGGAATCATCTGTCCCTGCTGCTGCTAGGGAGCCAGCTCTCTCTCAATAAAGCACATGAGACCCACCACCACCAAAACCAAATCATGGCTTCCCTGAATGTCGATAGAAAAACACTAGATGGCCTGACATTAGACATGAAAGACTCTTGTACCTCTTTGGGGATACTGGTCTCGCCACCAGACGACAAACCGGACGTCTCACTCAAATGGCTCATTCGTTCTTCCAGATCAACTTCTGCCTTGTATGAAAACACCGAAGAGAACTGGATGAATACTTTTCAAAGCACTCAAAATAAAAATTTTTGCAAACGCCGCTCTTTGCTGAAAAACCGTTTATCCCGGGCGAATACCATCGGAAATTTCAAAACTGAAATGCAATCGAAGACCACTACCTTCAATTCTGAAAGCCATCTATACCCAAATCCCGTTCCTATTCTTGATGCTCCCAAGATAAAAAAAGTTTCTAATATAGCGACATTGACAGTTTCAGATCCTTATTCAAAACAGCGAATTCAGGAAGCAAATGGAGATGTCGATTCCATGTTTGAACCTAGTGAAAGAAGAATGCCACTTCCGAAAGATCCATCAATTGAAGGTAAAGAACTCTTCAATGAGCTGACTCAAATGGTGTTAGTCCAAAAGAAGAGCCAAGTGGATAACAATACAGCGAGGGCTCAAAGGACCCCAACTGATCAATCATCTCGGATCCTAAACGTCCAACCGATCAACAGAAGTAATAATTCTGACGAGGCCATTAAAGAAGATGACGATGAAACAAAACACGGAAATCTAGAGTTTAGTCGTCCCACAGAACCCCATTTCAAACAACAGCCAGAAAGTTGTCGAGAGACTCTATATGCTGCAGGACAAGAGGAGCAATACGACCCATCGGTTGTTCTGACACAATCAAGTCCCATGAACAATTCCCCACAATTATGCGCTATGGATGGTCTAGAACAGATTCCGGTAGCTAGAAATGGCTGGAATCCAACTGCTACCAGCGCTTACGGAAGCAACAACGCAAACCAAAACAATGTCACCATGAGAAGCATATCCTTACAAGAATGGGAACTTTACAAAAACCAATGGTTTGAGATGAATGATAAAACTATGCCGGTTGTCTTTGCTCAAGCATCGGACAGAGTGCTGACGTGTTCCACGAGCCGATTAAGTGCACCATCGCTCCATACTTACCGTGAGTCTGGTGACATAATTTCCACACACTCAGAGAATACATTCTCCACACTGGAAAATACTCTTTATAGATGCATCACTCCTCCGCAACAGCAGTTTGTTGTTCCCAACGATGTGCCTGCTTCTGATGCTTCACCTATTCGAAAAATGATCGGGCGGTTCAAGAGAAAAGATTCCATGCAAGATCTCCGGGGAAATTACTCTTCTCAGAAGCACAAACACTCTACTTCAATTGCAACTTCCATGATTTCAGCTGCTTCGGGCGTATCTAGTCGTTCGGGCTCGCCCCGCAAAGCTATCAAGCATTTATTTTCCCGTACCCTGTTGGATCAACCGGTCAAGAATCCGCTGTTTAGCGACAGCATGAACTCTGCCCAGCAAGAGCGGAATCCCAAGAAAATGCGACCCTCTCTTTCGGTAGACCAATTTTGGGACGTGGAAACAGGCGAATATCTGGATAAATCGCGTGTGAGCAGTGTTCCCAGTGCCGTGATAGGTGAATATGACCGCGAAAAGTGGAGGACAATGAAGGAGTTGCAAAAACAGGAGGAACTTTGAAGTCATTCGGAGTTAAGGCTTCAGTTTAGTCGAAAAAAAAAACCTCGGTGTCAAACCAATATACATGGTATTAATATTTCAAAACACCGCATTTACATAGTCATACTTATACCCATAAATAAACATTCAGTGCATTATCAAAGCAACTCGAGGGCCACAAATATCAATGACCTGTTCCTTTTTTGAATCTCTCAATTCAACAACCCTGGTCGTACCAATCATGAAGATTCAAATACAGTGGTAGTTGTTGCTAATGATTTGAAAAATAGGAGAAAAAATTAACAGACTCAACTTCACATACCGTAGTTTTTCCAAGATCACGAATCAAAATCAAAATCTGTGTTTTCTGAATGAGGGCAAAGTCTTAGGTTAAGCCAAACGCTGAACACTCTTAGGTCTGGTGCACGGGTGTATTTATACCCCAAGCTCATCTCATGCAAGAACGCAGAATTGAAAGAAAATAACACCAGGCGAAGAATCAAAGTTAACCATGGACGACGATGATTTATTCAATGTATTTTCCGAACCCCCAACTATAGATTCAGGTGAACAAAATCACGCGGGGAAGGTGCCAGCACAGGAGCCACTAAGCCTGGCCAACCAGGATTTAAAGAGGAAATCCAGTACTGATCACAGTTCACCCGTGAGGAAAAAGGCGAACACTTCAGCGGACAAAAAAATTCAAAACCCGGTAGTCAGCGATGCAATTGAAATAGAGGCCCTGAGAGAAGTGGCTGCTTCTTCAGGGCTCATGCCAGGACCTACAGGACAGACAACCCCAGACTCTTCTGGGCTCAAGTTGAAACACCAGGTAAGACACCAAGTGGCCATTCCCCCCAACTTTCCGTATGTGCCCATTGGTGGGCACCGCAGAACCAATGAGGCCAGAACTTATCCCTTCACCTTAGATCCTTTTCAGGACACGGCAATTTCGTGCATTGATCGGAATGAGTCTGTATTGGTTTCTGCTCATACATCAGCCGGCAAGACTGTGGTAGCAGAGTATGCTATCGCACAGTCTCTCAGAGAGAAACAACGTGTGATTTACACTTCGCCGATCAAGGCTTTGAGCAATCAGAAATACAGAGAGCTCTTGGCAGAGTTTGGTGACGTGGGGTTGATGACTGGAGATGTAACTATCAACCCGGATGCTGGGTGTCTCGTAATGACGACGGAAATTTTACGGTCCATGTTGTACCGTGGGTCTGAAGTTATGCGAGAAGTGGCATGGGTCATTTTTGACGAAGTGCACTACATGAGAGATAAGTCAAGAGGTGTAGTCTGGGAGGAAACCATAATTTTGCTCCCGGACAAAGTGCATCATGTCTTTTTGTCTGCCACTATTCCTAATGCCATGGAGTTTGCGGAATGGATTGTTAGAACACATAACCAACCCTGCCATGTTGTGTACACTGACTTTCGACCCACGCCTTTGCAACATTACTTATTTCCTGCAGCAGGGGATGGTATTCATTTGGTAGTAGACGAAAAAGGCACTTTTCGTGAAGATAATTTTCAAAAAGCCATGTCGTCAATATCCAACAGCATGGGTGATGATCCAGCATCGAGTGAATCATCTAAAAACGGGAAGAAAAATGGACAGACCAATAAAGGAGGTGTAAACGACGGCAAGAGCGATATCTACAAAATTGTCAAGATGATATATGTGAAGAGGTACAATCCTGTGATCGTATTTTCATTCTCCAAAAGGGATTGCGAGTCTTTAGCGTTGAAAATGTCTAAGTTGGATTTCAACACCGACGACGAGCGAAGTGCACTAACCAAGATATTTGAAAACGCAATCAGCTTGTTGCCAGATGCAGACAAGGACTTGCCTCAAATAAAAAACATTCTTCCTTTATTGAAAAGAGGTATCGGCATTCATCATTCCGGATTGTTGCCCATTCTCAAAGAGATAATAGAAATCTTGTTTCAAGAAGGTTTGCTAAAAGTTCTATTTGCCACAGAGACCTTTTCCATTGGCCTTAACATGCCGGCAAAAACGGTGGTGTTCACTTCTGTTAGGAAATGGGATGGTAAAGGGTTTCGGTGGGTATCTGGAGGGGAATATATTCAAATGTCTGGACGTGCGGGGCGTCGAGGCTTGGACGACCGAGGTATTGTCATAATGATGATCGACGAAAAAATGGAGCCCGAAGTGGCTAAGGGAATGGTGAAGGGTCAGGCTGACAGGTTGGATTCTGCTTTTCATTTGGGATACAATATGATTCTCAATTTAATGAGGGTCGAGGGAATTTCTCCCGAGTTTATGTTGGAGAGTTCTTTCTTCCAATTTCAAAATGCTGCTTCGGTGCCCGTCATGGAAAAAGAACTTCAACAATTGACTTTGCAATACAACGATACGAAAGTCGATGATGAATACCTCGTTAAAGAGTACTACGACTTAAAGAAGCAATTGGAGCTTTACCAAGAAGACATGCGTCGGGTGATCACGCATCCTGGTCACATTTTACCATTTTTGCAACCTGGAAGAGTGGTTCATGTAAAAATTGGCGATGAGGATTACGGGTGGGGAATGGTGGTATCGTTTCAGAAAAGAAGTAATAAGCGAAACCCCAGCCAAACATATACCGACCACGAATCTTACATTGTGACTGTGTTTGTATGCACCATTTTTGTGGACTCTCCCGTGAATTTAATCAAGCCTTTTAATCCACAGTTTCCAGAAGGAATAAGGGCTGCGAAAGAAGGCGAAAAGGCTCGTGCTGAGTTTATTCCCATAACGCTTGACTCGATTCAAGAGATTTCCAGCGTTCGTCTAAAAGTTCCCGAGGACCACAGAAGCTCGACTGCCAAGAGAAACTTAGTACGAACTTTGAAGGATATACCAAAGAAATTGCCCGACGGAATTCCACTCATGAACCCTGTGACGAGTATGAAGATCGAAGATCCGGACTTCAAGATTTTGATGCGCAAGATCGACGTTTTGGAAAGTAAACTTTCGACGAACGCGCTCTATGGCTCTGACCGAATCGATGAACTCTTTGGCAAGTACTCAAATAAAGTGGCTATCGATCTGAAAATTCGTCATGTGAAAGAGAAAATTCTTCAGGCGCAGGCTGTGATTCAACTAGATGACTTAAAACACAGAAAAAGGGTATTGAGAAAACTTGGATTCACCACACAATCGGACATTATTGAGTTAAAGGGCAGAGTGGCATGCGAAATTTCCACGGGAGATGAGCTTTTGCTTACGGAGCTCATATTCAACGGAACATTTAACGATTTAGGTGCTGAGCAATGTGCGGCCCTTCTATCATGCTTCGTTTTCCAAGAGAGGGCCAAAGAGGTTCCACGGCTCAAACCAGAATTGGCTGAACCGTTGAAGGCAATGCAAGACATGGCTACCACGCTTGCCAAGACATACCGTGAGTGCAAGCTTGAGGTGGCTGAAAAAGAATATGTGGAAAGTTTTCGTCCCGAGCTAATGGAGGTCACATATGCATGGTGCAAGGGAGCTTCGTTCACTCAAATATGCAAGATGACTGATGTGTATGAAGGGTCGCTTATCCGGACTTTCAAGCGTCTTGAGGAAATGATCAAGCAAATGATTGCCGCGGCCAAAACTATTGGGAACACTGAATTGGAGCAAAAGATGGAAAAAGCTGCTGAGTTGGTTCATCGTGATATAGTCAGTGCCGGATCGTTGTATTTATAGATCGAATGGAGATGAAAGTGAGTGAGAAAATTGAGTAAGATAGAGCTCCAGTGATATAAAAATTAAAACAACCAGAAAAGAGATATTGTACTTAAATCGAAACCCTACCATTATCGCACTGGATCGAAGTAAAGGCAAGGATAATCTTTATGGTACAATTTTGAATTTTAATCCAAATTCATGAGCTCGAAATTACGAGAAGCTGTCGCGTGGGAGTCATTCGAGGACACTCTCACGCGACCTGTGTCCTTTAGTGAGGTCACCCTGCGAACGGTCTTGCGCCATCAAGTTCATTCTATTGACCCGAAATACATACTCAAATCTAGCGAAAGGTCGTTGATTTACACAATCGATTTGTTAAAGTGGGTACTTTTAAACTAGTAAAGTACTGAGATCCATTGGAGATTCAATATCTTTAGAAAAGCTATCACATCTTTTGCTTCGTTTGATTGCGGGGCGAACTAAGCAAGGCAACTCCAGATTAAGAAGATCAAAGTAAAAAAAACAGAATAAAAAAGAGCAAAATTCACGACTTAAAAACTTCAGGACCTTCAATTCACAAGAACTCAAGTCCAATAAAGCTTGCCAATGTCCTATCCTGCAAGCGCCTCAAGCAATTTGGAGGGGGTGGAACTCTTGTACGCCAAGTCAAAAGTTTACCTACATCCTACGAGCTCCAAAAAAGATAATGTCCCCGGGTACTTAACGCTCTCCAAACCTAAAGGTGCCACAGTAATAAACAAAGACATTATCTTGAGCTTTAGTCCAGAGGCCATTCTCTCCAGGAAGGAGTTGGATATATACAGAGAAGTTGACATTAATGGCGACATAGCAGGTATTTCACAAGAGGTACAGTCAAATCAGGCTTCTCTGCTGCAGCAGAGAAAAGAAACATGGAAACCTCCCACTGTGCCTAAGCCGCCGTTATCCTTTGAGGGATCAGGTGCGTTCTCAATCAAATTATCTTCCATTTATCTGATTCAATTTCGCACACCCTCATTAGGATGGTGGTATGGGTCCATTGTGATATACAGCAAGCATAATGAAAAGTTTCCCGTTTTATTTTTTCACGACGATGAATCCCCACTGACAATCCGCAAACAAAGATTGAAGAACAAGACCTTCGATCCATTCGGGGAGGACGGTGTTTTATACTGGGGAGGCCAAGACTTCTTAATTGTGCTAGAAAGCTTAGTTGCCGTTGACCGGTCAGCTGTGGAGCCTTCAGTATATCTCATTGACCCTTCTCATGCGGATTTAGTGAACTTCTCGCCCTTTGGGGATAGCAAACCTGCTGATAGCAAACCTACCGTATCAGAACCTTTTGTCTTGCCAAGTTTGAACAAAATGGTAGCTACAGCAAAGTGGAAGGTTTTAGAAACAGTTGCTACTTTCGGAAGTCGTACCAAGAACCAAGTTGCTGACTTGATTGATGACCACGTACCACAGCTTGTATCAAGGCTGATTATGAGCAAACCCGAAGTGAAGAAAATCAACAATGACTTTGAAAGTGCTCGGGTCTACTTAGCTAAGTGGGCCGCTCAAGTGAAAGAGGAAGCGGAACAATCTCAACGCAAATTCATGCTAGAGGATGCCGTTTACGCTCGGATTAACAAGGAGCTTGGTAACGATAGTCAACTTCTCACGCCGCAGGAAATGAGTCTTGCTTCGAGAAGAAAACCCATCAATTTAGTGGAATGGAACGGATTCTTTGACCATGAAGGCAGGCTCATACATACAGTCGACGAAGTGAAAAGTCGAATCTTTCATGGGGGCCTAGAAAAACAAGTGCGTAAAGAAGCTTGGCCATTCCTCCTAGGAGTTTTCGACTGGGGATCGTCTAAAAACGAGCGAGCTGTCGCAAAAGAAAATCTTTTATCTAGTTACGCTGATTTCAAGAGACGCTGGACTGATAATGAGGAAAAACGGCAATCAGAATTTTGGAAGGATCAAAAAGTTCGAGTGGAGAAAGATATTCATCGCAATGACCGTCATTTAGATATCTTCAAAAACAAGAAGAAAACAAAAAAGCCTAAAAGTGACCACACAGTTTCCAGATCAAGACAAAATACAATTGGTAGCAATGATATACATGAAAACATTCGAGAGTCGTCTCCTGAAACTCCAGATGAAGATCTGGATTGGGATCTAGCAAAAATTGAAAACATTCACTTGTTTCGTATGAGAGAAATACTCTTGACGTTCAATGAATACAATGTCAATTTAGGCTATGTTCAAGGGATGACTGACTTGTTATCACCTATTTACGTTGTTTTCCAGGACGAGGTTATGTCATTCTGGGCGTTTGCTGGGTTCATGGATCGCATGGAAAGAAATTTTGTCCGTGATCAAAGTGGCATGAAACGGCAAATGCTTGTTTTAAATGAGCTTGTGCAGTTTATGCTTCCAGACCTCTTCCATCATTTAGAAAAATGTGAATCGACAGATTTGTTTTTCTTCTTTCGGATGTTGCTAGTTTGGTATAAACGAGAATTCGCGTGGGAAGATGTCAACACTTTGTGGGAAGTACTTTGGACAGACTATTACTCCAGCCAGTATCATCTTTTTGTGGCATTGGCTGTATTA
This sequence comes from [Candida] wancherniae, assembly GCA_003708715.3. Taxonomy (NCBI): domain Eukaryota; kingdom Fungi; phylum Ascomycota; class Pichiomycetes; order Serinales; family Metschnikowiaceae; genus Metschnikowia; species [Candida] wancherniae. The sequence continues at coordinate 811,716 of PPOZ03000004.1, read as the reverse complement.
AGCGACAATGAGAGAATCATGAAGCAAAATTTGCAACGGTTTGATGAGGTTCTAAAGTACATGAACGATCTCCTGGGTAATATGAAGCTACATGATTTACTCGTTCGCTCTGAGTTGCTTTTTTTGAGGTTTAGAAGGATGGTCGAACTTATCGACAGAGAAGCAGCAAATCCAGACATAGAAGAAGACAAAAAGATCAGGGTCAATCCTCATCTTCGGGAACTTCTATCCAGGAAACCTGTTGTGCAAAGAGAGGTTGAACGCCCTGATGGAATAGGCGGTGGATAAACCATCCACTCAGCAAATAGGCACTACATATCGAATCAACGTCGTACTGCTGATACAACTCCACAACATATAGCGCATAAACACATGATAATCGTTTGCCCTTCCATTTTACCTTCCGATCGTTTCAAAGTTCTAGTAACCTCATCTTAAAAAGCGGTACGGAACTCTACACGAACCATTCGGTAAAAAGGTCTTTCCAATACAATCTCTAAAAGAACCCCCGAGGAAAACAAGCTTATCGAATCATTAACTCATGATGGGCAAGAAAGTTAACCAAATGATAAGACTACAAGAGCATGTCTCGCTTTCCACTATCTTCAAACTTCATTATTTACAACAGCGTATTCAAATTAACCTTCACGCATCAGATATTTTGATCTACAAGCAAACGGTGGTACTTATTTCAGCATAGCTACTGTAACCCGTAAAATAGTTATTTCTGTATACTCCAAGATCAAATACACCTTATGAATTTGCGAAACGTTCCAATCTCCTTCGGGAGAAATACCATCTTACGACATTCATTCCTTCAACAAAGCAACCTCCGCTCAATCTTTGCACATGCCATTGACTTTCCACGCACTTGAACGAGCGTGTCCCCTTGTGACGAACTCGGAACATGTCGCAAAAAGCCCATGTTGACACAAAGCTTCGAGAACCGTTAGCAATTGGCATCCACGCTGTAGTAAGCATGTTGACGCCTTGAATCTTTCCAATATTGAAAGACTTTGTGGGCAAAGTTGCTTACAACTCTCCAGTCCCTAGGGATATAGAGACGTCGCCGCATTCCGAAATAATTGAAGTGATATCCATTGAATTCATACACCAGTAAACAATAAACATAAATGAATTTATGGAATACGAAAAACAATGAGTTCAAACAGTAGTCCTCAGACTTACATTGATCGTACCCTTACATCTCGGGCAGAAAATGGAACAGTGAGCCCACATATCAATCATATAAATCAAGTAAACAGTAACATTTCTACTTTCTTGAATCCGAACGTGATGGACGTTGTAACAATTGAAGCAAAAAAATTCACGGTATTTCACAAACCTGAATCAATACGACTTAGATGACCAAACTTTACAATGGCTGGATCATTCCAATTACCATAGCAACGTTGATAATAAGTGAATTAAGCAAACCAGAATACATGAATAAGATCCTTTTTCTGTTTCTCTTCTCCGGAAGATTCTACGACATATAGATAGAAGTATTCAGTATATTTTCGTATCCTTTGATCTATTTGAGTTGAAAGCTTTTTCGCCAGTCAAATTCATATACGCCCTGACTTCTTTACAGCCGCGTCACAAATACAATCGGCGTGAAATTGACAATACTTATGATAGTAAAAAGTAGATGCTTTGACTGCAATACCCTAAGTATCTTCATGTAATAAAACCTGTCGAGCAATCGGTGTATCGGTCTTGTTCATATTTGCACAAGTGAAATTACAAAAATAATCAGGCTTCTCAAGACTTTGAAAAGTGCATTGTTCTTAAGTTCGATGGTATTATATTAAATTTGTATTCATATGGTTGCGATTATGTAGTTTTGGAATTTGCGCGGAAAGGTTTGACTGAATCATTATAGTCGGCGGTGCCATGGATTGTAGTCTGGGCTGGAATCCTGTCAGATTTAAAGCATGTTTGCCCAAAGCCCGAAGAGTTTGAGCATGCGATGATGATAGAAGCAGATGCTAGAGACGGCTAGAAACAGAGACAAAGCTTGTGCATTAATTTAATTTGGTAAGACAAAGCTTCGGACTTGTAAAATTCGGCGTCATGTTTCATTTCTCACTACGGGAGTAGGTTCGAATTGCACAAACTTTACAGGGTGAAAGTATTGAGGCAAATTTATGAGAGTTTTTGGGAAGTAGTTGCTCGCGATGTTCCTGGTTCTCGGAGCACAAAGCAGGTTGAAGTGTTTCGTGAGAAACCATTTCGAAGAGGCTCACGAGACCATGTTATTATCTTTATGGCTTTACTGATTTTACTCACCACTTTTTGTGCCGATAGTTCATATTTTCTTACTTCTATTGCTATCTATAATTATCGTGGAATACCATCGGCTGTTTTATACTTGCTTTGTTATTTGATTTTTGACTCTTTTACGTTGAAAAAACACTTACCAGTCGACGAGATTGAGCTTTGTTTTATTCACGGGTATCTAGAATTCTTTTGAGGGGAATGTGTATGTGTATTAAAATGGTTATAGGAGGTTTTTTTCACGGAACAGTAAGTGTAAGCTTTACTCCAAGGCAGTGCCACGGATATGCTTCTGTCTTTCGGGTACGCGTGGCTTGCTTCCTTCCTTGCGATGTTTGCGGTCGTTCTCCTCTCTTCTTTTCAAGCTCTCAACTTCGACTCGTTTGATCTCCTGCGCTTTCTTTATCACAGATGGCAAGTGCCTGTGTCGAGAAATGCGTCTCACTTCAGGCATGTACTTGTAGCGCTCTTTCAACTTATTGTCGTAGTTAAGCTTCGCTCTCTCGCGCGAGGACTTAACTCCTGCTCTTTCGGATGCATTAGCTCGCCACAAGCGAAGATTTGCATCATCAGATCCGCTCACAATGTATCGATTATCAGTCGTGTAAGTGATCGCGAACACGCGTTGCATTCTCTTTGTATGATAAATTTCTCGAGAGTGTCCCTCGCGTGTACGATAAATCCGAATCGTCTTATCGTAAGAGCCAGAAACGAGTTCCTGACCAGTAGGGCTGAAATCTAAGCTTGTTACAGCACTCACATGGTCCTTGTACACATTGAGAGACTTAGTCAAATCTCTCATGTCCCATAAGTAAGAATTGTGATCATCATGACCCGACGCAAATATGAACGCCTCCATCGGATTCCATGCTATGGAATTTGCACTCATTGAAGTTACTACCTTCTGTATGGGTGTACTGCTTCGAATATCGTACAAAACAATTGAATTGTCCAGTCCAGAACTCGCCACAACATGGGTTTCTGTTTTGTTAAACTTCACAGTGCGGATGTTGTCAGCTCCCCATGAAAGGTTGCTTACTGGCCCGCTACGATTCATGTTCCACATTTGAATAGACGCTCCACCTGTCACAAACACATCGTCCGAAAAATGGTGATCGAGTCCCAGGAAAGCATGTTCACCTGAAAAGGTCTTGAGCAACCCACTTGTGTTCCCGTTCTTGCGGTAAAGATTCAAGTCATCGTGCTCATCAGAAAATTCCTCACTTTCCACGGACCATAATTTTATAGCCTTATCATCTCCACAACTGAGCAATCCTCTCCTAGGAGTCACGGCAAGCCCCGTCACCATGCCATAATGTGCCCGAAAACTCGCTGCCTCTTGTCGTGAGCTCAAGTTCCAGTATTTAATCACCCCGTCGCCGGATCCAGACGCGATTTGATTAGTGGCGCTAAAACTTTTGGAGATGCAATAAATTCCATCCCTGTGGCCGTCGCCTAACTGACCGACAAACGGCTGGGCAAACATTCTTTCGAGTTTCGTCGCCGTAAGAGCTCTAGTATATTCTCTTGCTCTTTCGAACGGATGAAGTGCTGGATTGAGATTTCTTGGAATAGCCGATTCCTGGCTGTTTCTGGCTGGAACATAGGTATCTGCTGACCTGCTGATTGTCTTTACTTTCATGTCTCTATCTTTTGACCCCTGAGTGACTTATGATTTAAGTGATTGAATGACTGCTTTAATGGTTGGTTCGATGCTTGACACCTTCCAGTTGCTCTGAAAGAATGAATAATTAGGATGTCTATGAAACTTCTTAGCGCAACAAGATGAGATGCGGTTTTTTCTACACGAAATGCGATGCACGGGGCTCTTCGAGTGATGTGCGCGCACCCTTATAATTTTGCAATGGCTTGATCTCTTACATTAATTATTCTATCAATTATTACTAGCGCAAAACAAGTTGGGATGTAAGCAACTGCTTTAGAAACCCAACGTAAGAACCACATAAGTCCTGCTTATGCACGACACTGCAGTCACATGGAGATGTCCAACACCAAGCTCACGTCATCGACATTAGGCTTGGACATATCCTCTAGAAGCGGAAGTAAGTCCAATAACTCGTTATCGTGAGAGTCACTGAACCAACTAGATATTGGAATGGAGTGCTGCGGATGGAAGATGTATGATGCCGGTGAATTATCAATAATGATAGTGTCCTCTAGGGGACGTCCAATCTGAGACAAATTCTTGATAAAGTTTCCTTGATAGGTGTAGCAAGAATCCCTGAACAATCTTTGGTGCACCGAACGATGGACATCTAGCTTATTTAATAAGGGATCGCCATACTTCGAGACTGAGGCAGTAAAAACGACAACCTCATACCACTTGCCGACCTTGCGAAGAAACTCGTCCACTCCAGGGCGCTTGATGACATAAACGTGGTGCACTTGGTCATCAATCTCAACAGGAATAACAAAGTCTGCTGTTCTTAAGTACTTGAACGACGAGTGCACGAGAGTTTCGTCCAAATCCAAGATAAGACATTTCTTGTTTCCAAAGCGCTCGAGATCTTTCTTGCCTAAAAGAAATCCTGTTTCTGGATTACTGGCTTGACCTTCTTGAATTGCTGTGAGGTCAAGAGTAGATTCAGTGTCACCATGTATTTCCTCCTCAATCGGTTGCTCTTTGTCTGACGTAGAAGTCTCGACTTTGCCTTGTGCGATTTCTCGGCCATTAGCAGCTGATTCGCTGTCGGTTGCGGTTTCAACTTTTTTCTTATTATCTAGTTTTGTGGGCTCCTGATTACCCGTAGTAGTGATAGTGTCGCTCTCATTACCAGACTGGTCTTCGTCTATAGCGGCCTTACCATTGATGACAGTTGGGGAGTCCTGGTTAGCAGTGTTAAAGTGCTTTTGAGATGAATAAATATCAGACTCATCAGGCGGGGACTTGCCCTTCGAAGCCAGCAAGTCTCTAGATGTGCCATTTGGCGTAGAGGCAACCCTTTTGGGTGGCTGCCTGTGATATTTATCTTCGGCGTCGTTAGAGCCATCGGCGCCGCAGCAAAGGAGTGATGTGAACAGACCCATTTTTGTATTTCGGTTATGTTGCCCTTTCAGATAGTCATCAATGGTTAATGAAATGAACACAAACCTATATGTGTTTGCGTATAGGAATTAATTGTTTGACCTTTTGTAGTAGCTTGTTTTTGAAATTTCTTCTCTCTCTCTCTGTGCTCTTGGCACTTTATCCCCAGTATTGATGAATATTTTGAGTGAATAATTCAACTAAGGAATATGCCCTCGGTGAAATATTCTTTTTTCTTTTAGCAGTAGACGACAACGGTAACTCCAGAAACAATCTTGTGTGACAAAGACGGAGGAGTCGAGCGGAGCAATGGAAAGATTTTCCGGAAAGACAGACTTTTTTGTAAACTTTCTTGATTATATGACGCTTTAATTTCCAATGAAGTATCAAGCTCGACAACAGACTATGAGACTGCCGGCGTGACGGCCAGTGGATGAATTCTCGAGTGAGTACGAGCGTGGAACGACGTACAAGGATGGGTAGACAGAGCAGCAGGTAGCTTGAAAACTGACAGCCCTGCAAATGGTATAAACGGGCGAGTTATACTGTTGATACAGTCGCCTATTAACTTGCGAGATGTTGAATAGTGTTGTGTTGGAGGATCCAGAGAATCTTGGTAGTTGTGCGGTGTTGAAGAGGTGAGATTTTTGGTAGTGTGAGCGACAATGTCGTGAGTACGCAAGTGTCGCGAGTGATAAGACATTGAACAATGTGCGGCTCACCCCCCAATTAGCTTCGAGCTCGCCAAATTGAGGCAGTAGGACAGTGAAAGTGCTATCTACTATTCAAAGGCAAGAAGCGCTTTTGATTTCATCTTCTTTTGTCTCAACTTTGTTACGTTCTCCTGATTTCATTTGTCCTGTACTTGTTTTTTTCTCATTTTTTTAAAGAGCAAGCGTAGCCAGTAGTCAGTACAAGCAAAAAATGGTGTTCTCTGCCAAACTCCCTAGACTTTTTTTCTCTCATTCCAATCACCTTTTTCCTTTTTTTCTTGTTCTAATCTTTCGACATGCTTATCTGTTTTTATGATTTACGGTTTATTCACTTTTTTGCTGTTTTTCGTGATTATCGCGCAGTCAGAGGGAGTACCTGAAGGGAACCCAGCCAGCCACCCTGCGTTGAAAAGGAGGACCCTCTTTGTTTTAGCTCCTTTTTTTTTTCTTTGTTTTTCCAAAACCGGACAAGTTAATCCATCTTCTCTGTTTTTATCTTTTCCTGTTGCTTTAATCCCTCGTCTGTCTGGCATTATTGCACTCTTCGTCAATAAGGTTGATCATTAACTCTCACATCATAGCTCCAATGGACAATGCTGGGCAATAAATCAGAAAATGTACCAAAAACCCCACCTAGGCCGTCCCTGCAGTGTTTGGAGTCCAAGAGCTTTCCTCTGTTTGAGCTTCCTTCCAGAACACCAAATCGGCTGTACTCCAGACTGCGACAGCTCCAGACTCCGGCCACAGTGAGACATGGGTCTTTAACAACTTCATCAATCAGGAAAAATGAGGGCGAATTTGCCACAGAGATGCTTCCGGGGTTGGAAAAAACTCCGAAGCAGGCATCATGCCTCTTTCCACCTACCCCGGACTTTACTCCGCATCGCTCACCCAGAACAAGAAGGAAGAAGGTCTGTCTTGAAGACATGTTTCCTCTGGCAGAAAACATTTCCATGCTTTTGCCCAACCACTCCACAGTGGGGAGTGGTCGCAGGCAAAACGTCGCTGGGCGTGGTCTTCGAGGCAGCCTTCCGTTAGACTCTGAGTTCCAAAAGTCCAGAGATATCCAGCCTTATGGGCTAGATCAAGAAAGCCCCACGAAACTTCGCAAACATCGGAAAGATTTACTTCTCACTCCAGGAAATCAAATGATAACAGAGGAAAAGATCAGAGTTTGGCACGGAAACTCTTTCAATCGAGGATTCTCGTCCGATGACGATTCTGATTTCGAGACGTCTTTGACTAATGAAAAACACACACTTGAAAATCCATTTTCGACGACCTCAAAAGTGAACAAAAGAACTAAGTCCACTTCTTCCAAAAACAAAAAGTCTCCATTTGGAAATTCAAATGAAACAGATATCAACTTCGACACCCATATGGAATTGGTTAACCATCGTACTGGGGAAAGAAAAGTTGAGTTATTGCTGGAGGAACAAAAGAAATTGAAGCCTAAGAAGATTGATTTTTCATTGATTTAGCCTGATTTGTGCTGGCCGCTTTCCTTGCCAAGTGACTGGTTCAGTTGCCGAGGAATCTCTTTAAATACAATGCATGTTTCTTATGACTCGAACATTTTACGTTCTTGATATATCAGAGAAAAAGAAACAAAGATAAGGATAAAAAAACATGAAGTCTATTTCTAGCCCTGTAGATCACCGAATTTGCACTTAAGTATTATAGCTATCAAATCTCACACCTGTGCACCTTCAGCGTCTGGCCGTCTGAGCGGGGCCATCTCTCACGAAATTGAAATATTTTGAGGCAACCAGAAATAAAGCATGTCGTCGATTCCAGGTTTCACAGGAATACAGGATATCACAGAAACATCATCAATCCTCGAAGTGGAGATTCCAGCAGGCACGGAATGGAGATTTGAATGTCCTTTCAAGTTGATCATCAAGCTCAGAGTAAAAGAAGGAGTGGCCGAAATTTTCGGCACAGAACTCCCGAACGATGTGGAAATTAGACTCACGGGGTGCAAATATGCTGTTTATGCGCCACTATCAGTCGGGTGCCGTTTACAATATGAAGTGGTGCCTAATAAGGAAAACATGAACATCTCGAATGAGGCGGCGACAGTATCCGAATATAACAGCGAGGACACAGCGATGTCACAGTACACAAACCTACATTTTGCCCTTGAAGTAATGAGGCAAGAGGCCACTGCAGATTATCAAAAACGAGGACCACGAGTGTTGATTTTAGGGCCCAGCCTGTCAGGAAAAACATCGCTTGTGAAAATATTGGCTTCTTATGCTGTTAAGATGGATCGCGTGCCTATGCTAATAAATTTGGACCCAAAAGAAGGTGTCTTTTCTATTCCAGGCTCATTGACGGCAACACCAATCAGTGACTCTCTAGATCTCGAGAGTGTAAATGGGTGGGGTGGTTCCACAACTTCTGGTGCCACGTATCATAACCCAAAACAGCCATTGGTCAAGAGCTACGGGTTCTACGACATTTCCGAAAATGTGGAATTGTACAAGTACCAGGCGTCTCAGCTTGGGATTGCTGCATTGTCTCGGGCATCAGAAGATGACCAAGTCCGCGTGGGCGGCTTGCTTGTGGACACACCCAGCTTATCGCTTAAAGATGTAACCATCATTGAAAACATAGTATCTGATTTTGAAATCAATATTATCGTGGTCACTGGTAACGACCGCCTTTTAGTCGATCTCAAAAGAAAATTTGCGCATAAAGTTGCCAAGCAGTCCCTCGATATCATCAAGGTGTCACAAAATAGTGCTGTTATAGAGCTCGAGGACTCCTTCATCAGAAAAATGCAAGAAGACACCATTAAGGAGTACTTCAATGGAAATTACAAAACGAGATTGTCGCCATACAAAACCGATGTTGACTTGAGCAGCGTCGTGATTTATAAAGCGGTCAAGCTACTGGAGTACGAGTCTCAGCTTGCCTTTCTTCCAGCAGGAGATTCATATACGGCCGAGGACGCTGCTACCCTGGACGAGAAAGAGGGCACCTTGGACAAGTTTTTAGTGAAGCTTGAGGAGCCCAGCAGCTCGAACTTGGAGAATTCGATATTAGCCATAACTCATGTGGCTGCGCTGGCGAACGGGAAAGTGGTTGCACGCGAGTTGCTCAATGCCAGCGTTTTGGGCTATGCTCATGTTTCTCTGGTGGATGACCTGAAGCAGAAGATGTCGTTGTTATTACCGTTTCCCGGTCAACTTCCTCGGAATATTCTCATTGCAACTAATATCGGATACACGGAATAAAGAAGCAAATGCAATGGAAAGTGTTGTCATATTGTGTATATAGAGTTTTAAGCTACATAAGAAAACATCCTTGATACACATATCAATCAAATGGGACATGTGTGTTCATTTGCGACGCGGCTATGGCGCTTGGGATCTTAATACCACAACAATCGCCCCAAGTGTTGAAGGCCGAATGAATATGGCCACAGTCATGGTCATGATCCTCCAGCTGAACATGACCAATTCCTTCCGGAGCGGGCAAAAAGGAAGAAAACGCAATATGCTGTGCAATAGGAAGCTTATCCAACACCTCTGCACTATACATCTTCACCATACCCTCGGTTATTTTCTTCCATGATTTTGCAGACAGAATATCGTCTAACATGGGAGAGTGCCATCGGAGACTTACGGTAGCACTATCTGCTACAGGCACGGTTTTTGTGGAGTTGATGAAGTGAATGCACTCCAAGTACATGTAGTTTTGCCAGAGACTCTCAACAAGCTCTTTGTTGTGTATCAGCTTTGGTTTCATGTGCGGATGCGTGGATAGCTGTGCGGCACCAAACAAGAACGGGAGGAAGTGGTAGTCATCGAGACCCCACACCCCATGAGACCCCGCAGGTTCGAGCCAATATCTCTTCTGTAACCTTCTCATAATCTGCATGTACTTGCAAAAAACTCGAAGCACAGCGGCCAGATAGTCGGAAATTTCTAGGAGTTTAAGCTGGCACAAGCAGAATAAGAACAATATGAAATTAAGCTCATGGCCAGATCCGTAGTCAATCCTGGTGCGGTTGCCCCAAGACTCAGCGTAATAGCCTCGGATCTCCTGAACTTGGGTGACAGATGCATCGGGGCACAACTCTTCCACCCAACGCAATGACGAATCACGGAGATCATCATAAAAGCCTCTGAATTCAGGCTTTCCGAATCGTGAGATATCAGCGTCTTTGACTATAGGGTGCTTGTCGATCAAAAGGTTGGTTTTTTCGAGAACTTTCAAGATCTGGTCAGTTGTTTCCGAAATGTGAACCGGGGCATCATTGGGCTTACCAACGACTGAATCTTGAAGTTGCTTTATGAAGTGTAAGAGCGAATCGTGACTCGGAGACTTTGTCCACTTGCTGAGATCTTCCTTCAGAACGATTCTTTTTTCTGATGTCATAATTTGTGGTTACTGAGTGATGCACAGCGTATAATCCGGTTTCGATTTGCAAACTCGCTTGATTCGACAACAAAGGGGTAAACTATCAAATAGATATACTCAAGCAAAACTTGGGTGATTACGTGTGGCCCTCGTTCACAGATGTCTGGGTGCATCTGACACCACTACAAGCGAGAACGCGGTGACTAGCCTCATCAATGACTATCAGGCGGGAACATTGACGGCGATAACTTTAGAAGAGAAAAGAATTTAGAAACTCTTAATATTTCAGGCAAACTATGAATCAATCAGGTCTTTTTACTTTCGGAAACCTGAAAAAGCTCTTTCTAGAAAAAGTACTTCGCTCACCTCTTTTAAGGTCTGCCTGGACCTACCAAAAAAATTCTAATATCAACAGCCCTTCGACGCTTCCACTTGAAATCAGGACAAGAGGGGAGATATTCCATGATGTTGCCCGATTGAATACTCTTCCCGAGTTGCGGCAAGAGAAACGATTAGAGAGATTATCCCTACAAGTTAAGGCGAAACAAAGTTATGCATACGCCAAGGAATTGTTAAAATTCTACCGTCATGGGGTAAATGTTGTCTGGAAAAACAAGAAGCAGGTCCGGGACTTGAATAAAAAGGCTTACAAATTTCTGGATGTGCTTGATAATAGCGGAGATGAGGTGAGCATTAGCATTCCGAACTTTCAAGCTTTAACTAAGCACATGGCCCAACATATTTACATGAATACTGTTGAGAATAAGACAGAATTAAACAGAACAACGGGAGATATTGTCCGCACCAACCGTGTTGCGGATGTGTCGGTGTCAAAAGCTTTATTCAACATGACACGCTCGGAATTTCAATTGTTGAAGCGCACCCCGAGTGATTGCGTGAAAGTCCCGCTATTTGCGATGGTTTTTGTCATATTTATGGAATTCACTCCTATAATATGTTATGCTATACCAGAACTAACCCCCCTGACGTGCGTTCTACCATCTTTGCTCCCTCGAATCTGGCGCCCAAAGTTCATGACCCAGTTGAGGAGACAAATCACCCTCGAAAATATTGGGTCTGTCGAAGACTACGCAATGAAAACTGCCTACAATCTTCCAATTAGCCATGTTTACATACTCAGTGACTGTTTGAGGCTCACATCACGCTTCGTGCCCCACATGTTCTATCCTGAGGCTGTGTTGAGGAACAGACTCCAGAACCACTTCAATTACCTAACTGTTGATAATTATTACCTCAGTGGCTTGAATGAAAACGGAAATTTATGGGCATTAAGTACTCAGGAACTTGTACTCGCGTGTTTGGAAAGAAACCTAATTGACGATTCTAATGACCTTGTACGGGTATTGAGTACTGGCCAACTCTCTGAAAAAAATGCTTTGCTAGACGAGTTACGCCTCAAACTTTTCCGCTTTATCATAGACTTCAGCAATTGCAACTGTGGCTACTTAGCTGTCGTGCACCTCCTTGAATCGCCCAACACCAAGATGTTGTTAAAGTGGAGAGGCTAGCGCGTTGAGAATCTCTAATCCCATAATACCAACACATTGCATATACAAAAGAATCACAAAATTTGCCATATATATCTACAATTTCAATTACACCAATCCTTCAATCGCATTCGCTCATGGGAATAATAAGATCAACCCTATAGGGGCACTAGACGATAGCCGAGCAACGAAATGTGGTTAGGTAATGGAAAAAAAGCCTTTTCTCGAAATAACACACCCCTGATTTGCAGCTAAGTAATCTTTACTTCGAGAGACATTGAGATTTCGCAAGCGATGTACATATTAAGAGGATGCTGAGCGAATCAGAAGCGTATTAGCCAAGCTCAGTCTGCTTTGAATGTAGTTTATGTGATGACCTTCGGGTCTATACTAAAAGCTTGTAGCAGAATTTCTGACCCAGGCAAAAATAAGATATATGGTTGGAGAAGGTGCTGCCTCGATTCAACTGATGACTCCCAGGATGTGAAGGTGGGGTTTCCTACGAGGCCAACTTCAGGCCTGGCCATTGGATTCCGGGACAATGTCTGTTTTTAAACTTCAAAAGTAGCATCTTTCATTTGAAATATCTGGACTACTGCGAAAACATGAATATGGTTTCCTTTTTAGGAGCCATATCCACATCGCTACAAATTTGCAGTGTTTTAGTACAGCGTCAGTGAGACCGAATAGCGCAAGAGATATATCACGTGACAGCGAATTATTGGAGCTACTTTCCACGAATCGACGCCACTAAAACGAAATGAAATCATAAAAAATGAGCTCCATCGCTCTTGGTCACTTCCAGCCGACCGACCACCTGTTTTTATTTTATTTTCTTTTATTTTCCATCTTTCTTTGTCTTTTTTCCCTTTCTCCCCAAGCTGCGCACAATACGCACCCAAAACACTGTAAAATCTGGCGTTCGGAGCTACATTTCTCTCCACCCAGCAAGGGTAGAGCCACATTAAAAATCTTATTTTGCCAGAAGCTTTCCATTACGGGTATTTATAATGACAGAAACAAGCCCCACAAGTCCCGATCCGAAGACGCCTCTAAAGATACAGAAATCTCTGGCTACTGGCCCTCAGTTTTCAGTCGATGATATAACTCCCGGGTGTAAGGTCCAAGTCTATAAGGAAGGTAGCACAAGACTAGCGGAGATTCTACAGTTCCACATGAAGAAGGGCCAGAAGCGGTTTTATGTTCACTACCAGGATTACAACAAGCGTTTAGACGAATGGATTTCCGCTGAGCGTATCGACTATGAGAACCCATTAATTCTTCCTGAAGAACCAACGGATGAGAAGAAGGTAGCAAAGCTGAAGCTGAAACTGAAGCTGAAACAACAGGGTGGTGCGTCTGCGCTGAAGAACTCTTCGAGAAATACTCCTGATGTTCATACAATGAGCGATGGTACGTCCCTAGAGGGCACCCCTGCAAACGGAGACGAGCTCGATCTTGATAACTTGAATGTCCAGGGATTAAAGCGCCCTGGAGAACAGGAACTGCGGGAAGAGGAAATTGAAAAGTTACGCGCTGGTGGTTCAATGATCCAAAATCACTCAGAGGTAGCTCGTGTTCGGAATCTATCATCGATAATTTTGGGACAATACATCATAGAACCATGGTATTTCTCGCCTTATCCAATAGAATTGACTGAAGAGGATGAAATTTACGTTTGTGATTTCACACTTTCATACTTCAGCTCCAAAAAGCAGTTCGAGCGCCACAGAGCAAAGTGCTCCCTCAAGCATCCACCGGGAAACGAGATTTACAGGGACGAGAAGGTGAGTTTTTGGGAAATTGATGGCCGCAAGCAGCGCACCTGGTGCCGAAATCTATGCCTTCTCTCGAAGCTCTTCTTGGATCACAAAACTTTGTATTACGACGTTGATCCTTTCTTGTTCTACATTATGACGAGGAGATCGCCTCATGGTCACCATGTTGTTGGCTATTTTTCCAAAGAAAAAGAAAGTGCTGATGGTTATAATGTTGCTTGTATCATGACGCTTCCATGCTACCAAAAGATGGGGTACGGAAAACTCTTGATTCAGTTCTCTTACATGCTTTCGAAGGTTGAACAAAAAAATGGCTCACCTGAAAAACCATTGTCAGATTTAGGTCTACTCTCTTATAGAGCTTATTGGACTGATGTTTTGGTCAAGTTATTAGTGGAAAGAGCAAATCCTTCTCTTTGGAAGAAAAACAATCCTGCGAGCGAGGAAAGCGATCCCAATCCAGCTCCTCCGAGATCTGCTGGCGGTCCTTCGGAGATCACTATTGAAGAAATGGCAAATACATTGTGCATGACAACTACAGATGTTCTTCATACTCTCTCAACGTTACAGATCATCAAGTATTACAAGGGCCAGCACATTATAGTGATAACAGATCAGATTATGGCCCTCTACGAGAAAATGATGACTAAGATCAAGGAGAAGAAGAAGCACGAACTTGATCCAAAGAAGTTGAAATGGGTTCCCCCATCTTTTACGGCCAACCAGCTAAGATTCGGCTGGTAATGGGATTACTTGAACGTCAATCACTATACTTATCTTTAGCGAACCACTCGTATTAATTTTTTTATTTAATTCACGCATTTTGTGATCTATTCTCCTCGACTCCAGATCTTGATACTTTTATCGTTCTCTCCAGTAATCAACCTCATACCCAGCATATCGAATGCAGAGGTATATATTGTTGAATCCTTGGTACCCGGAGAAGGTAGGGTATTTGTATGCTGTAAAAGGAGGCCCGTTTCATAGTCATAAAAGTGCATTCTCCCGTCGGCATATCCTGCAAACAATTCATTTGTTGCTGGATTGATTGATAGCGTATTAATTATGTTGGCATCTTTCGTATTATCTCTCTGTCCAAACGCATCAAGAAGCTGACCACCAGGTAAGAGCCATTCTTTGATACTTCCACTGGAGTCTGCAGACACCATAGTACGTTCATGAGGGTGGAGTTGCAACAGACGAACGCTCTTCGTATGATGAGTAAGCGTCATATATGAGCGTTGCATCCTCAAGTCCCATAGTACAACAGTACCGTCCATTGATGACGAGCACACTTGCGGATCGCCAGCTTGAGATACGATGCTTGTGACGTCGTTTTTGTGGCCCGTGAGTACCATAGCTTGAACACGAGAGCGTATGTCCCACACTCTTATCGCCTGGTCGCGTCCGCCACTGAACAAGAGATCAAGTTCTGGATGAAGCAGTAGCGCGTAGACACCTCCTACGTGACCATGATAGTTGCGGATCTGACAACCAGATTGCGAGTTCGTACGCTCCAAGTCCCAGCATCGAAGTGTCTTGTCTTCCGACCCAGAGAACAAATACGGGTACTTGTTGGACACAACTAGAGAACGTACCAGCATAATATGGCCAGATATAGAGGCCCTAATGTTGCCGGACGCGAGGTCCCAAATTTTTATTTGAGCGTCAGCCAGCCCAGTTGCAAACCAACCATTCGTCACAGGATCAACACATATGCTCCGTACCCAGCCCAGATGAGCTCCAGCAAGCACTTTGTGGAGTCTCCAGGTCGACCTTGGCTTTGGTGGAGTACTCTTTGCATCTGATTCCGATATTACACGAAAATCGTCAATCTCTGTCACAGAAGGAAGAGTTGAATCTTCATCAATCGCTACTTTCGATTGACCCGAAGATAATCCCATGCCGTTCGCTTCCTTATGTTCACCGTGAACACTTTCGTTAGCCAATATAGCATCAAGTTTCACATTATTGTATGTGGCCAGGCTAAGCTCATCATGCCATAAGAGTTCATGACTTGCCATCTTATAGATTTTGTGTATAATTTGTTCGGATCGACTCTGCCCTTTTACATCATTAAGTCGAGACGATGAGGAGGAACGTCTGCGCGACTGAAGTCCACTAGTAAGGTTCTGTGCAAGAAGGACCCCAACACGAAAGAAGATAAGGAACGAAAGAATTCTACTTTCAAGCTTCTCGCGAAACATAACTTTATGCCTATTTGACTGGTCCTGGGCAATTCTTTGTCTGTTCCCTCTTCATGTCTTCGAAGTTAAGCCGAAGTCTTTTTCTGGCAGTGTCCAACTCGTCATGTACTTTTCAAACAATTCAGATTCTTCCTCGAGGAGAAGATATTCATCTTGTTGATGACCAGCTCAATGACTCATCCGAAATTGGAGTTTCCAAAGAGTGGTATTTGAAACTTTTCAGTGAGGGACGTTCTATTCTCAATGAGGACACCATTTCAAAACTGACGTTAAAGAGAATGCCTTTAAGTAAGTTGGATGAAGTTTACTTCGCAACTTTGGCTCTTCTTACAACCACCAATGATCACTCTACAGCATGGGCTCTTCACGAGGCTGTTGTGTGGGAATTGAGCAAGAAGAGGGGAATTGAATGGCTTGAGCAAGAAACGAAGTTTTGCATGGCATTGTCCACATCTCGCCTACCTCGCATAAATAAGAGTTCAATGCTATGGCACTGGCTACGCAAGCTCCTAGTTGTGTTCCTACCCGTAGTGGATAGATGTACTATATCAATGTTTGCAAGACGCATTATCCGCTCAATGGAACTCCATTTCGCAAATTATAGTGCTGGATTCACCATAAATTGGTTTTGCCAAGTTCTCGCAGAGCGTCGCCCAGACTATGACCGCTCACAACTTTATTCGTTGCTCGAAAACCAGTGCAAACAGAGCCTTACTGATTGCTCTCTTTGGTTCGCTTTGGGTCAAATCTTGAGCAATTCTCAAGGTTTGTATAGTATCGATATGCTTAAACGACTCGAGACAGAACAACAAAATCGCACACCAATTCTTGTTGAGATTATGGACGAAAATAAAAGTGGCGGAATATTGAAGAATTACGAAAATCAAAGAAATCTTACCCCAAAGAGTTCAACACAAAGGTCGACCCCGCCAATCTTGCGTCTGAAGGCTCTTGATCAACTACGCTGGCTTTTAGATGTGCAATGTCTGATTCAATACCCGTACCAACAAGTACTTCGCGGCGTTGATTCGACTTTGGCACAGAACGTAATTTTGAAGGAACTAGAACATGCGAGGGCAATCGAAAGACATGAACTTGCTAGCATTCTAGAAAAAGTTTTGACAAATCTAAATCTTGAATACCCATTGTGACCTCCGCCTTTCCCACTACCCTTACTGCATCCGTACACCGTATCAGTCGTGTATGCGAAGCTTAGTGACGTTTATAGATCCATAGTTTCAAGACTGTGATCCCGTGCCCTCCGTAGGTGGACAACTCTCAAATGGTATGATTTTTTATTGATATAATTCACATACATAGCTCTAACATAAACAGCTCAAAATTCGCCAGCTTCAGAAACAAAAGCAAGAGGAGAAGCTGCTGGATGCTAGTCTGCCAACCTCTGTTCACGGAAAAGTATCGGCAGCACAGATACGCTTGCAGAAAGATATCACGGAACTTGAACTACCCAAAAGTGTTACAATCCATTTCCAAGATGAACAGGATTTGTTTCACTTCCAAATTGAGATATGTCCTGTCGAGGGTCACTACAAGGGTGGAAACTTTCGTTTTACGGTGGATATTTCGGAGAATTTTCCCATCGACCCACCACGGATAAAGTGCACGCAGAAGATATATCATCCCAACATTGATTTGGATGGTAACGTTTGTCTCAATATTTTGAGAGAAGACTGGTCACCAGTTCTATCTCTTAACTCAGTGCTTCTAGGGCTAAATTTTCTCTTTTTGGAATTGAACCCTAACGACCCACTCAATAAGGATGCAGCAAATATGCTAGTCAAGAATCCTCTTGTTTTTGCACGCAATGTGAAGTTGGCAATGAAAGGTCTGACCATCGACTCCGAGCGCTATGACCGTGTTCTATAGACATAGAGACCTAAATATTTTGCAACAGAGGCGTAATATCTACACATTCTTCAGCATCATTCATCACTTCATAAGATACAAAGGGAGCCCTGAGGATGATGGGCCACAAAAATTTCCTATTTTTCAAAACGAGCTCAAAATCAGAAAGGTGGGCCAGGAAAAGAGCTCCCACCGAATGAACCATTGCCACCAAGACCGTTTCCGCCGAAGGACAGGCCACCACCACCTCCTCCAAATCGACGAATATTTCCAGGAAGGCCCATGCCTAAGTCTTCAAAATTGTCTTCACCGTATGGGTCGTCGAAACGTGCTCCAGGAGGAACTCCTAGTCTCAGTGTATTCCCTTGCAGGCGACCAAACAACGGGTGATCCGGAGTAGGGTGCATTCCACCAAAGCTGCCACTTGCAGCGGGGTCAAGGAATGGTTTCATTTCCGGATTTCGTGGCAAGCCTGGGGGGTTGAGATCGTCGTCGCCAATATTTAAATTTGGTCCCTGTGGTGGTGGACCACTGCTCGGGCTTGGTTTAATCTCATACTCATCATCAAAATCTGGCATATCGGGTGGCCTTGGTCTTGACAGGGATGAGCTCCCTTCATTTGCAGTGGGAGTCACACGCGGCAATGTATCTAGCTTCTTTTCTCCGTCAACTTTTTTTGCATCTTGCGATTTCTCATCCAAACTTTTTGTCTGAGCCTGTTCAAGCGGATTGTCAGATAACTGTTTATCCATATATGCATCGAATGAAATCTTGAGTGCCGGAGTCAATTCCTTCGGCATAATTGAAGAATTCAAATCTTTTAAATTGATAGGCACGGAACGCACATCTTTGCCACTTATGATGTTGACGATGGTAAGCTCAGAAGAAACGTTTGTGAGAGCGACAGTGAGGTGGCGAACCAGCCACTGGACATGAAAAGGAGAAGAATTTAATTCAGTTATATCTTTATCTGCTTGTTCCAACTGCAACTTGTCTTGAAGATAACATTTAGTGAGTTTTAAGGTGATTTCGTAAGTAGTTGGAGGCATCCTGTGCACTTGAAAGATGACAATTCGAGCTGAGATGTACGGGGTAGCAGAACATGGTGCAACGCTCGCGCCACGGGTCAGATAGATTGCAAAAAACCTCCCAATTATATCAGAGAACTAAGGTTCAAAGCGCAAATGAACACACATAATTGGTGTACAAAGAGTAAATGATTGAAGCAAGTAGACAGGAGTGTTAAGACTCGAAATAGGGAAGAGATTCTTTGACAAGCAACATGAGCACAACATACTGCCGATCTCCCTCTGATTCAACTCTTTTCAAGCGTTGTCAAAACTACCTCACTCAAATATCCATCTTAAAACATAATCCACAATCTTATTCACTCAGTTTATGGTATCACAGCGTGATATCAAAGTAAAGTCCGACAAGTCCCGCATTTTCTTGAGCCCTCTTGATTCTCGCCTTTTCCAATTCTTTGAGTTCGTATTTTTTTCTTTTGATCTTAATAGCTATATTTCTCACTATCCTTGGTAGGGTTTCATCACAAGTTGTTTCTCTTTTCTTTTGTAGAGGCTTTCTTTATAAGGAGGATCCAAAGTGAGGAATAATGGTGCCTGTAGTTTTCCCATGGATACGAATTTTGCACTTCCCTCTGCTTTCTACATTCGGCTAGATTACATCTTTAATTTCAACTATTCTGCTTCTTTTTATCTTAGCTACTTTCCTCTGAAATTCCATTTATTTTAATCGAGTCGGTGTTCCTGTGACTTGTTTGATGTCACGTGCCCGCAACGCCGCTCGATCCTTTGTTTATCGCTGCTCTCTCGTTCTTCTTACGCCCTTCTTTTGGCTCTGATTTCTATCGCTTTCCATACATTTCCATACGCGACAGCCTTCTTTGATTTTCGAGCCATACCATCACTCTACTCGATTTATCTCCAGGCTCCCTAAGCTCGTCGCAAATTCATCTTCTCCGCTGATTTTAAGCCCCCGTTTTCTTTTGTCGTGTGCCTATCGATCCTGCCGAAGTTTTCCGTTCACCATAGGCCCTACATATCATATAGCTTGAGTTGTGAAACGCGTCCCAGATCCGAATCTGAGCTTATTTTGGTTGATAGTTCAGTTTTAGTCGTGTTGCCTGTTTCTAAGCCTTTGTTGTTATCTTCAGTTTGAGTTTTGGGCTGACTTACGTTTTAACTGCTACTTCCCCTTTATCCGTTGCCCGGTCAGAATTATCGTCTCCGATTTCTACATTGTTATCTTAATTGTTGCTTCACACTCGACTGAACACATTCAAGCATAATGACAACGCAAGTTCCGTTGATTTATTCCTTTCCGGAGTTCAAGGGCGTGGCCGATGCTGTCGCTGACCACATAATAACTTCTCAGAACAACACCCTCTACAACACAATAGACAAGGACGAAATCAAGAGCTTAAAATTGGCTGCATCCCAAAGGCCCTCACTTCTGCAAATGCCCTCCAGTGCCTCGATACATGCTAGTTCTTCCTCAGCTGCTATGGGCCATAGCAGGAGCAATAGCGGCTCATTATTGGGGGAGAACGGTTCTCGTCGCACTCCTAAGTTGAAAAAAAGGTCAGAAACCAGATTCAAGATAGCCATAAGTGGAGGTTCGCTAGTGAAGATCTTGCATCAAGGTTTGTTGTCGAGACAAGATGAGATTGAATGGGAGAAGTGGGACATTTATTTTAGTGATGAGAGGTTGGTGCCGTTTGATGATCCAGAATCGAATTACGGTTTAGCAAAACGAGAGATTTTTGATCTCATAGAAGGAGACAAGAAACCTAATATCTATCACATCGACGAGCTGTTAATCGACGATCCGCAGGAGTGTGCAGATGCCTATGAAAAGTTGCTCATTGACAACTTTGCAAAAAAGGACTCAGTCAAGTTACCCATGTTCAATTTACTCCTTCTTGGATGTGCGCCAGATGGACACATTGCGCTGCTTTTCCCAAACCATGGGGAGCAATTGAGAGAGGACTTGGCGTGGTGTATGCCAGTGTTGAACGCTCCAATGGGTCCAAAAAAGAGAATCACACTATCAATTCCTGTCATCTGCCATGCCCAAAGAGTAGCTTTTGTGGTCGAGGGGCTAACCAAGGCTCCGATTATGAGAATTATCATGGAAAGGCCCGAGAAAGGTTTGCCCAGTTCCATTGTTAACGAGGGTGCCGCGGGAAAGGTGAGTTGGTTCGTTGATGATGACGCTTTGAACGATTGCTACGACATCACCAAGAAGAAGTACAAGTTTTTGAGCATTCCCGATCCCGGACACTAGGGGTTACATAATTCTAAGTCCCTCTTTTAATTTAATCTGTCTGGTTAAAGCTTATGCTGACATATGGAGCCTAGAGTTCTTAAAGAAGATTTTTGTGTTGTACTAGAAGTGCAATGGCATCTTGGCAGCAAAATATAGGGCGAAATACAGAAGGTCTTACTAGTAAGCCTTGTAGTTAAAGCATATCGTTATCAAGTTCGATACTGTGGTGTAGAAACAAGTGTAAATAGTATGGACTTAGGAGCATACAGCTTTCGAAAGAGGTAACTCTGACAAAGCATGGTAACACTTTATAGTGAGACGCTAATAAGCAATTCGCGAGGTTACTGGCGAGTCATGTTTAGACCTCGCAGGCATCGGAGTTAAATTTTACAGAATTCAATGACCTCCAGCGAAAATGGGGTCCCACAGAAGGAGAAAATGCGGACTGCCCGCAAGGCTCATCGATGCAGTGCGGACAAGCGAAGAAACTTCCGCGAGGGCAGAATTAGAAGAAAACAGCTTCTCAAGAAACGAGACTAGATCTCTCTTGCTATGAGAGTGTTAAGCACCGAGAGAAAGAGATGAAGATTTAAGAAAAAATCTCAACGTTGCTAGCAAGAGAGAGTGGGTGTTATTATCTAGAACGTCGGGCAGAAAAGCGGGCGAAAAGAGATAAAAAAAAAGCAAGCGAGTAGGCTCAGCTTGCGTAAGAGCGTCATTTTATGCCGAGACCATCGAAGTGGAGGAATGAACCTCAGTTCTCGCCAAGGAATGGGCGCGGAGCCTGCTTTGATCGCTTACCCCACATAGCCACAGGTAGAAGTGAATGCATAGCGTGCATACAATGAACAACCGGACTGCGAGATTCGCACCAAAAGACAACGCCCGCACATAATGTAACGGGACACTGAGGAGAAACCAAAATAACAGAATTGCCAAACTAGGTATATAGCATGCGTTGTACACAGGATAAATCCTCTAGGTGCGGTAAAACTTATTCCCTGGGCGGACGTTACCGTAAACCGCAAAGATGGCTTGAAGGAATTTGCATATCGTATATAACCTTCGGCGGTCACTTTGTAGGCGGGAGCTTATTATTTTTACCGAACTTAACACATTCTATTCATTTTGCTCCTACTCGTTCTTTTCTCTCGTTGGTGTATTTTAAAATAATCTAGGGCCTAGAGGTTGAAAAGGCGAAAAGGCAAAGATCCAAACAAAAGCAACAAAAATCGATTTGATACCCCCGGCACTGCTTTGATACCCAAAACTACACACCCTTGCATTACTGGCACTTATATTTTACAATGTCGCCAGCTTCCAACGCAGACTATTACTCTCGTACTCAGCAAAGTCGGCAGCAAAATAGGCAGCAAAATCGGCAGCAAAATCGGCAGCAAGATCGACAGCCTGGCGCTGCGCATCACATCCACAATCCATACCAACCGAGAAATGCAGTGGACGAAAGTCTCTTCAGATCCACCCCATACTCTCAGGTCCGCGATCTGAACAGACAGAGTAACAATTTGCGGCCTGTGTCATCGCATCTCTCAGACACCACGCATACATACGTCGATCTCGCGTCTGATGAACTTTCTGTTGAGGCGCCACGCAGATCGAGCAAGCCCATGAAGAAAGGTGGAAAGCGGAGATCTAAAACTGCGTCTCCAGTTTCTGCGGCCAATGCAGATGTGGTTTTGGAAGAAGGCAATACTACACTTGAAAGGCAAAAGCGGCCATTTAGCTTTTTCTTCGGGAAGACAGTGCCGCCTATTCCTGCCCCAGAGGAGAGAAAGCCGTACCCATGGCTCAGAGTCAACTTGTTCAAGCGGGTTATTTTCTTTTGGCTCTGGCCTATACTCATCAAAGGCTACAAGCGTACTTTGGTTCCGGATGACTTGTGGTATTTGCCAGAGAATTTAACTGTCGAAGACATGCATGCTCGTTACAGAATTCATTTGGAGGACATTTTGCGCAAACACCGCTCGAAAGTGTTGAAGAAGGCACACAAAAAAGGCAAGAGGTCAGACAGCGATCACTATGAATGGCCCATGTATGCCGTTCCTTTAGCTCTATTCCTCACTTTCAAGGTTCCCTACACTTTGTCTTGTACATTTTTAGCACTTTCCTTCGGGTGCCAAGCCAGTGCACCTCTCATTACAAAGAAGTTAATCACATACGTCGAATACTCCTACTTTGGCGTGGAAACTACATACAATGAGGGCATCGGATGGTCGATCGGAGCAGTTGTCTTAATTTTGATCAATGGTTTTCTCCTCAACCATTTTTTTCACAACGCTATGGTTGTTGGAGCAGCTAGCAAGCTGATTTTGACGAAAGATGTGTTACTCAAAAGCTTCCAATTGCTGGCCAAGTCGAAGCACAAATTCACTACAGGTCGTATTACTTCTTTGATGACAACAGACTTGCTGAGAATCGATTTAGCTATTGGTTTTCAACCTTTGGTGCTCTGCTTCCCCATCCCTGTGGTAATCGCCGTGGCTTTGTTGTTGCACAACATCGGGGTTACTTCGCTCGCAGGTATTGGCTTGTTTGTGTTTTCTCTTGTGGTCTGTGTTCTTTTGACTTCGAAACTCTTTTTCACTCGGGAGACTGTCGTCAAGTACACTGATGAAAGAATCAGTTTAATGCGCGAGGTGCTCAACAACTTGAAGATTATCAAGTATTATGCCTGGGAATTTGCTTACAAGAAGAACATCACAAATGTGCGTGCGAGAGAAATGAAGTATTTGTTCACCATTGAGGTGTTGCGTAACTTCATCACCGCATATGCTGTGACATTACCTACTCTTACTTCCATGGTGTCTTTCGTTACCATGTGGGCCACAAACAGCATGAAGTCCCCTGCAAATGTTTTCTCTTCCTTGTCCTTGTTTTCTATTTTGGCTCAAGCCATCATGCTTTTGCCCATCGCTTTGGCCACCGGTGCAGATGCCACCATCGGCTTCAGAAGATGTAAGGATTACTTGGGTGCAGAAGAGATCAATGATTCTTTGGACAAAACTTTACATGTTTCTGAGGACGACTACTTCATTGGAAGTTCACTGGATGTAAACTTACAGGAAAAAGGAGATAACTCTTCGTCGCACTCCGACGAAAAGTACTTCCAGTCTGTTGCTATCGATGTGAGGAATGCAGATTTCGTTTGGGAGCAGTTTCACGATGAGGACAATGATACTAACTCGCTTTGGGAGGCTGTGGACAAGAAAATTTCCAAAGATGTTATGGGAGACACAAAAACCGCCAACACGCCTATGTACCCTGCGAGTGAGATCCTGTTTGACGAAGATGTGCAATCTATGGAGCACAGCAAAAACTTTACTGGCCTTCATAATATCAACTTGACAATCAATACTGGGGAGTTTGTGGTTATCACTGGTGTGATTGGCTCAGGTAAGTCATCTTTGCTCAGTGCGCTTGCTGGCTTCATGAAGTTGACAAACCCTAAGGAGGCCAAGTTTTCTGTGAATTCTGATATTCTTCTTTGTGGTGCGCCTTGGATCCAAAATGCAACCGTTCGCGACAACATCTTGTTCGGAAAGCCATATGACAAGGACCGTTATGATGAAATTATTAGTGCATGTTGCTTGCAAGAAGATCTCAAACTGTTGACACACGGTGACATGACCGAGATCGGTGAAAAAGGTGTCACTGTTTCCGGAGGGCAGAAGGCCAGAATAAACTTGGCCCGTGCCGTGTACAACAATGCACGCACATTGCTCTTTGACGATGTCCTTTCGGCAGTCGATGCAAGAGTTGGAAAGCACATCATCAATAACTTATTTGAGGGCCTTTTACACAACCACACAAGAATTTTGGCTACTCACCAGCTTTCGTTGGTACTGAGCGCTGATAAGATTGTCTTTTTGAATGGGGATGGATCCATTGATGTTGGCAATACCAAGGAACTTATCAAGCGCAACAAAGGTTTTCAAAAGTTGTTCGAGTACAGCGATGAAGCTACGAAGTCAAAGGAGCGTAGAGAATCGCTTACGGGACCCATGAACAATAATGACGATCAAAACAACGTTTGCCTTTTGCCTGGTGCGATCAACCCTCAACCCTTTAGCCCAATTCTTGAGAACGAAGAGTTCAATAACCAAATCACCAAGCAGAAAACAACAGAGCCAGCCAATGCTGTGGAGAAATTCGGAAAGACTATCGAAGACGAGGACGTTTCCGTCAACGCCATCTCATGGGATGTGTACAAAAAGTACATCACCATGGGCCTGGGTGTGTTTGGTATTGCGGCCAGTCCAATCTTTTTGTTTTTCGTGGCTTTATCGACCTTCTGTCAGTTGTTCACCAATACTTGGTTGTCGTTTTGGATGGAGAAAAGATTCAGTCAACTCACTGACCATTTTTATGTCACAATTTATGTGGTTCTCGCTGTTTTGACCGTGTGCTTCACTGGTGTGCAATTCACCATGTTGGCATACATCAACAATAAGTCTGCGGAGCTCTTGAATGTTAAGGCTGTGGAGAAGGTTTTACATGTGCCTATGAGCTTCATGGACACCAACCCTTTGGGAAGAGTTCTCAACCGTTTCACGAAGGACACCGATTCGTTGGATAATGCTCTTGGGGAACAGATTAAGTTGTTTGTTTTCCCTCTTGCCACTATCATTGGTATCATAATTTTGTGTATCTGCTACTTGCCATGGTTTGCCATCGCTGTTCCCTTCTTGATCCTTTTGTTTTCCTTTTTTGCTAGTCTATACTCAGCTTCCTCGCGTGAAATCAAGCGTCTTGAAGCTGTGCAGAGATCGGTTGTTTACAACAACTTCAACGAGACTTTGAGTGGAATGGACACCATTAAGGCATTCCGGAGTGAGAGCAGGTTTGTTGAGAAAAATGACTACCTACTCAATCGGATGAATGAAGCATACTTCCTCCTGATTGCTACTCAGAGATGGTTGTGTATTCATTTGGACTTCATTGCAGCAATTTTTGCCCTTGTCATTTCCTTGTTGTGTGTTACAAACCAGTTTAACATTTCTGCATCGTCTACTGGTCTTTTGTTAAACTATGTTATCCAAATTGTTGGCTTGTTGTCTTTAACCGTCCGTGCAATGACTCAAGTTGAAACTGAGATGAACAGTGTGGAAAGGTTACACTCTTATGCTTACAGTTTGCCTCAGGAGGCACCATACAAGAAATCCGAATTCCAGCCTCCTCCAGAGTGGCCCATTGCGGGATACATTCAATTCAATGATGTCAGCTTGCGCTACAGGCCAAATTTGCCTCTTGTATTGAAGAACTTAAACTTCGGTGTTTATCCTGGGGAAAAGTTAGGAATATGTGGCCGGACTGGTGCTGGAAAGTCCTCCATCATGAGTGGTTTGTACAGGTTGAACGAACTAGAATCCGGAAGTATAACCATTGATGGTCTCAATATTGCGGACATGGGATTGTATGACTTGAGATCCAAGTTGTCAATCATTCCACAAGACCCTGTGCTCTTCAGAGGAACTATTCGTAAGAATTTGGATCCTTTCCAAGAGTTCCTGGATGACTTATTGTGGGACTCCCTTAGAAGAGCAGGCCTTATTGAAGGCGATGTGTTGCCTATTGTCAGGACCACTAGATTGGTTGACAATAACTATAGTGCGCTTCACAAATTTCATTTGGACCAGACTGTGGAAGATGACGGAACCAATTTCTCTCTCGGAGAGAAACAACTTATCGCATTGGCTCGTTCATTGGTGCGGAACTCAAAGATTTTGATCTTGGACGAGGCTACATCATCTGTGGACTACGAAACTGATGCGAAGATTCAGAAATCTATCGCCACTGAATTCAGCAGATGCACTATTTTGTGTATCGCTCATCGTTTGAAGACCATTTTGCACTACGATAGAATCTTGGTCATGGACCAGGGCCAGGTTGCTGAGAAGGGAACCCCCTGGACTTTGTACAGACAGAATGGCTTGTTCAAGAACATGTGCGACAAGGCTCATATCACCGCCGATGACTTTAAAAAGTAAGATTTTTACAATAGAAGCACATTTGCCTTTATATTCCTCGGAGGCGAACAATAATATATGCATTCATCAGAACTATTTTTATTTCGGGCTGTAGTTAATTTGGTACGTTAAGTATGCTAAATAGAGTGGGCAATGTAGAAGAGAAGATACGCGTTAGTATTCTTGACTTCGTCTTGCGATATGATGGATATGACACTGTCGTCGAACTTGAACCACTTTCCAGAGCCGCTTTTGATGAGTGCAACGTAGTGTCCTGTGTTTACCAGGCCAGTATGGTTGACAATAGCAAAAAGCTCGTAAACCTTGCTGCTGTCTATTTCGTCATGCCCTCCTTCGTATTCGTCATAATCTGATGCAAACTTCTTCATGTTTAAAAACAAGGGCACATCAATTTTGTCATCTATTTTGGATGAAGTATCTTTGGCAAAGTTGTGTTTGAATCTCTTTAGTTGGAAGCTGAGCACTGGAGGAAATGTTTTTATCCGAAGAGACCGATGTGCCTTAGCCTCTTGTCGGCACGACCGACACCTATACTTGACATCCAAGAGTTCTTTTCGGGTAAACTTCTCCAAACAGTCGTACAAAGTTGGATTCTTTGGGAGCTTGTTGAGCTCAAGCGACAAATCGACCAAAGGGTCAACTGTCTTAGTAACACCATTGCAACTTCCACATATAACTGAACTTTCCAACTCCCCCAGGAACACCGAGTGCATTATGCATTCACACTCATTGGATTTGGTGCCCGTCTTCTGAGCAATTCGTTCATAGTCACTGTGAAACTCGTTAAGTAAAAATTGCCAAAACTCATGAGCATCTTGCTCCTGAAATCCTGCGAGCAGTCGCTTTTTATACCATGCGGTCATTAATAAGTTTGTTATGCCAAAGCCCTCGGCTGTTGATGATGTAAAGACCTCTTTGAACGAGGAGTCAATCAGGCACGTAATGCATGCATTGGATTCGTCAATTTGATCATCTCCACTAGCATAGGAAGGCAGAGATTCACAGTTGAAGAAATGGTGATCACTGTGAAAAAATTTATATCTGACCAATGGGTTGTGGAGTAGAGTCTGTAGGATGCAGCTCATAAAACAAGTGGAGCCTAGGTTGACGATTCCTTTAAGGCCCAGAGCAGCTTGCAAGGATGGTTTTGTGAAGCCTTCGTAACTCCTTGTAACTGCTTGCTCTTTCAGGGATCCATTCCCGTTCATTCTGACGACTCTATTGTGTTCGTTCTCTCCGTTAGCCCCTTCTTTGTGTACAAGTCCGTTGGAAGCTGAACCATTTTGAGTACAGTTGAAATCAGCAAAATGAGCTGCTGAAACACGAATGCGGTCCAAGGCGGGGTCATTGGTAAAGTCTGAGCACTCAAAGCAATAGAGTAAACCGTTGCTAGAGTCTATTGAAAACTTGTGCCCCAGTGCCTTTGAGTGGGTTTCTCCATGTTGAGAGTAACACCCCACATGTGGGCATTGCAAGCAGATGAAAACCTGGCGAAAGTCGGAGACCTGGCAGTCGGTACAGCGGAGAACGCGATCCTTATACTCCTCCAACTTGGTAGCCAGCAATGGCAGCCCGTCCTTCTTCAGAGTATAAGTGATGTGAGCCAGAAGAAATGTGTTGACCGTCACCACTATTGCTGCAGCTTGCCGATAAGTTTCAAGCACGGTATTCCTTGATTTGCTACCAAGAACCGTCTTGAGGTGGGTACAAGTATTGATGCTTCGAAAATTGTCTGGGGGCGGATGGATTGCAGCCTTGTCGCAAGCGCTCGGGGGTGGCATGGTCATGTCGTCGTCGAGGACTTTGATGTCGCTTTCGGTGACCGCCAACTTGGAAGCCGGAGGCATCAGTGCTTGCGAATGGAGACCTTCTAAGCTTTTGTTGGTTCCTCGTAGGTATGCTCGAGCCGCTCGGGTGGAGCCTGATCTAACTTTGAGATGAGTTGGGCTCTTTAAAGAAGCAAGTCGGTCAGCCCTGCTGTCTGGTTAAGAGCCTAAATATGTACCCTCGACACGGCAGTTTTTAGATACTTTAAAGGTGTTTAGCTTTGTTCGCTTCCTTGCCGTGACCGAAGGTTCTGGTGGCTCCAAGTCGATCTCGTGCGCAGATTCAATACTGCGTTTTGTCAAGCAGAATGAAAAGAGAGCACGGCCGTTAATGCGTAACTGCAACCGTCTGCAAGAAAAGAAGGGTTCAGGGTATTCAAAACACAAGAATAGCAACTGTAGCGGTGAAGAATGAAAAGGACAATTTAAAAAGTGAAATGAAATATGTACAAAGGAGAAAATACGGATATATGTGTTTTTCAAGTACCTCCGCTATGACATTCTAGCTGTAGAAATCGTCGTCATCCGCTTCTTCTGTGTCATCATTCGCTCCACGTATGGATTTTTTCACAAACCTCAACCTGCGGCTCTGCTCCAAGTCCTCGTCGCTCTGGTTAATCTCTAGTCTTTCATCAGAGTCCTTCACCGCACCCACACTAACGAGGACCCGTTCTAAATCCGCAACTTTGCAGTCGTTGCCACCAAGCTGCATTAAAGTGACATATTGCTTGACAATGTCTTCATTGTGGTAGATGATGAGCGTGGGGCAATTCAGTTCCGGGTAGTTCTCCACGCATCTGTTTGCTGGAATCTCAGCAAACTTCACCTCCGGAAACTTGGCCGCCACACGTCCCATCACCAGGCTTAGAATCCTGCTTTGTACTGCCAGCTGTAGAGACATGTTGAGAAACACGAAGCTCTCCTTCGATGCTTTCGTGACTTCATCTGCGTATTCAGGCTTGGTGATGTGCACGACAGACCCAAACTTAGACTTATTCTCCCTTTCTTGGAGTTGCTGGAACCGCTTGCGTTTATACTCCTCAAGGAAATCCTCATCTTCGTCGTCTTCGAGCTCGGCCAACTCTGCAGTTGTCTTGTTCTCGAGTCTGTTCTCATGCTGGCGGCGTACTGCGTCTTCCAACGCCTGTTCTAATTCCTCGGTCGGAGATTTGGGCCTTTCTGGGATAATTCCGTGCGATCGGAGAATATCATTCCACTCTGTGTCTTCGGTGGGGTCGACCTCAACGGGCACTTTAATATCGTTCATTGTAAGGTTCCCCTGCGATCACTACTGCAACTTGGATGTGCGCTTTTTTGGTGCGAAGATGGACGGTTGTCGAAAGTGAAGAATACAGCAGAGCCGTAGCTACTTGTAAGCAAATTCTACTTGATTGTTTCTCTATTCCCTCATTGACTTTCTTTTACTCTTTTCTCGTTTTTGTTCTTGATCAAAAATTTTTAGTCCTCTCTTATTTTTTCGTGTCTTCCCTCTACGATTGCAGCGTTTTGCTACCTTCAGTTTTTCTGAGCGTTGTGCAACGAGTCGCAAAAAGAATTGTTAGATGAAGAAAATCAACACTGTAAAATCGAAACCTCAAAGAAATTCAATTATATAAGTCTTGATAGAG
Source organism: [Candida] wancherniae (assembly GCA_003708715.3). Classification (NCBI taxonomy): domain Eukaryota; kingdom Fungi; phylum Ascomycota; class Pichiomycetes; order Serinales; family Metschnikowiaceae; genus Metschnikowia; species [Candida] wancherniae. Next base: position 781,194 of record PPOZ03000004.1, on the reverse strand, counting down.
CCTATCCAAGCACAAAGCACCATAGAACCTTTCTATTCTCATTTCACTGGCCACATGTTCCATTTCTTTCCAATTCTGTCTATCTCCAGGTATCACCACATCAGAGCTACGGAAATAAACATGAATACTTTTGGCAAAAACTAACGCACAAGTAAGATTCATAGATATCAAAGCATGTTGGTAGAATAGGTAAATCTTGCCATGAATGATATCTTTTGAAAGTGACTAATTCAACGGAATTTGGTAAGTTGTGGAACTGCAGGTAGCGATGATGAGCTCAAAGGCAAATGTGAACATATAAAGAACGCTGTATCGGCACTCGACGTATATTCATTAAAAATGGTGCTATTTTCTCTCCAAGTGAAAGCAAATCTTTTGAATGTCACCGACTTACAAGTCAACGACTCGCCTCAGGCTCCATACGAGTACAGGTTCAAGATCGAGTGCACAAGGTGCAGACAAGTGCATGACAAGCCGATTCAGATAAACCTATATGAATTGCACCCGATGTCTGGATCTAAAGGTGAGGCAAGCTTTGTCTACAAGTGCAGAGAGTGTAAGAGCGAGCACAATGCTCAGATAAGTCGCACCAACAAAGTGGTAACACCGGATGACGAAAACCAATGGGTGCTGGTGTTGGAAATCAATGCCCGAGGAGTGGACTTCCTCGAATTTATCGCTGAGGGCCCATGGCAGTGTCAGGCGGTGGAATCGCCCACCAAGTTCACCGATGTGGACTTGGAAGATGGCGAATGGTATGATTACGATGAGGAAAAGGCACAAGAGGTGGGTGTGGAGAACGTGGAGTTTAGGATTGGGAGAGCGTGAGGAAGCTGGCTTCAGGCAGAGAGGAAAAAAAAAGAAATAGGAAATACAAGTTTTGCTAGTCTCAATAATTGGATTCTCTAAATATATACAGAGCTGTAAGAATGAATAAATTGGTGCAAATGCGTTGCTGACTGCTTACTTGGTAGCACTGGCCAAGTAGGTGATCAAGTCGTTTCTGTCCTTGGCCTTCTTCAAGCCACCGAAGGCCATCTTGGTGCCAGGAATGAACTTCTTGGGGTTCAACAAGTACTCGAACAAAGTGTCCTCATTCCAGACGACACCCTTCTTCTTGTTGGCGTCGGTGTAGGAGTAGCCCTCGGCTTCACCAGACTTTCTACCAAACACTCCGTGCAAGTTAGGACCGACCTTGTGTGGGCCACCGCTTTCAACAGTGTGGCACTGCAAGCATCTGGTCTTGAAAAGGTTGGCACCCTTCTTTTCACTTCCTTTAGCGTACTTCTCTGGCATGACTTATTGTGTTAAAAAGAATAGAGAAAGGCAAGAAAATTTCGGAACTGTTGTGGGTTTTATAAAGCGCATCACCGACGCCAATAAGCAGGACGATGATTATCCATTCGCTTTCCATTGGCCGCGCTCCGAGTCACATCACGTGCCCGCTTTGCACCAGCTACGGCGGCGCGGTCGTCAGCGTGACAGACGGTACAATGGAAGAAATGGACGGTTGCTGCCAAAGAATAAAATGCCGAAGAAGAACAGAAAAAGAGATGATATAGGATGAGTACCGTGCTTTTGTTCTCACATGTATTTTCTTACTCTATCTGACCTTTTCCGTCTCATTCATGAGGTAAAACTATTTTTGGAGCATGCCACGTCCACGGCTAAGGTTTCTCGGTTGTCTTTGCTCCTAACACCTTTGCGTGATCTTCCGTCGCTCATCGGCTTTTCGCAGCCTTATGGCGTGTCGCGTGCATTCCGATATCTCCGATACGCGGCGAAAACCGGATACTTCGCACAGGTTCCGTGGTTCCTAAATCCTAAACCCTAAATCCAGACGCACAGGATTAAGAAGAATGATGAAGGAGAGAGATTGAAAGAAGAACAATTTTTGCAGCATGTAGGAGACCTAGTGCAAATCATCGTATTGACTTTTTTAATTAGACCCTCGCTCTCTAGAGGGCGTCCTTGAAGCCGAAGCCGACCCACTGTACGATCTGGAGTCAGAATACGATCCCGATCTCGATCTAGAGTACGAGCTCGAACGGGAATACGTACCTGACCTCGAGGAGCTACTCAGCTCATGTCCCCTCTCCCTCTTCCGGCCTCGTGGCTCTTCCGGAAGCAGCTTCAACACCTCGCGCATCTCTTCGGTCAACACGCCTAAACCAATGGCTGTGAAAAAGTTAATGGAGAACATGATATGGTCCGCGTCTCTTGAGTCCACTCCCACGACGGGAAATAACCCAGTGAGAGACTCTCGTATTGTTTCATCTTGTAGCACAGCTTGCGTCTCGCGGATGCCAAGTTCCTCCACCATCTCCTGGAACAAGAATTTGATGAACACGCGTCCTGCGCTGTTGGTAGCCTCTTCTGTGAGCTCCACGCGCCCAAGAGTGTAAGGCAATTCCAAAATGTCTGCAGCAATCAAATGCCCGAACAATTTGCCGATATTTCGAAGCTGCGACCCCTCGTACTGATAGATCGTCTGGTACTTCTGGTAGAATTGTTCGGCAAATGCATCGTGCCATGACTTGCTCATCCGGCAGATCTTCTCGCCAATGACTCCAAAGTACTTAGAGTACGTCTTTTCTTGCGCACAGCACTTAATAATCATGTCTATGAGCATTCCACGCTCCATCTTCTCAGCCAGTGCGAGCTTCATCAACTTGTGCACAGCTTCATCGGCTGACATACTAGACATTACCGTGAGGTAGATTTGTTTCTGCCTCTGCACAAGTGCAGCATCTGTCATATCAGTCACCAATTGTTCCAGTCCCTGAACCTCCAGGTGCTGAATAGAGGGCTTTTGCTCAGGCAAAATCAGTGCCTTGAAAGACTCGTATTCGCTTTCTGTTTGGGCGAATTTTGGGTCGAATCGGTAGTAGTCCCGATGCAATTGCGGATCGAGTTTCTGTGACAAGTCAATCAAGATTGTTTCTTTGTTTTCATCGGCAACCAAGTCAAGTCCCTTCTGGATTTCCGGAGTAAGGCCCTGTCTACGAAGTCTTAGAAGCTCCGTTATGCGCCTCTGGGACTTGATCAGCACGCTAGCTTCACCCTGAAGCAACGATCGCATACGATCAAACACAGAGTCCGCAGATGAGCGTGACTTCTCGGACAAAAAACCACCGGCACGTCTCAAAATTTGGCAAGCTACCCGGATACTGTCGTCTGTAGGCGACTGTTCGATTAAAACCTGAAGGATCTGGAGGAGAAGAATTTCATCAACGACTTCCTGAATGGTCAACTCACTTATAAAAGACGTGGTGCAGTCAACTGTGCGTTTGTTGTTTGTCACATAGCTTTGCTTGAAAAGGCAAACCACTCGATTAAGAAGCAATTCTCCAACCTCGGGAATCTGTGAAGTGATTAGGGCGGCCAAGGCAGCACAAAATGCAATACTATCGGAATTTTCGACAACAGTTTTTAGCATGGTTCGACATAGAAGTCCCTGACCACGCAAAATGTTTAACTCGAAAAGACTTGTGGCCGTTTCCTCGACACTCTTGCTGGTGATGCCATGCATTAGCTCGTCAATGGAGGCTCGTAGTTTGACCCAGTTTTGTCGCTGATTCGCATCAGTTGCCACTGAGCCATCCAGCTTAGATTTTTGCAGTAGCACATCGCCGGACAGGGCTGGATGCACCGAGTCCGGTGCTCCGTTCGAGCTCATAGTATGAAGCTGTTTTATACCTCCAACAGAATGGAATCGCTGTTGGTGCTCTCAAATGCTATCAGGAAAGAGACGGAGCTAGGAACAGTAATAGATGAGTGATATCAATGCGAATAAGTTATCTTCATGAGATCTGCCCAAGTTTGAGCAGGATTAGCCGTTTAAGCGTGCTTTAATATGTCAAAACACAAGGCACATCGAGAACTCCACACAATCGGACCCGTAGCGAAGAGCATCAGCCTATATGCAGCGCTTCAGGCGATGATGAGAAGTTGAGTCCATCCAGAAACTGGAATTCCAGAAAAAAGGCAGAGCTCCAGACAGGTCACAAAATGCTTGGTAACTTAATCTGGGTTCGTCAGCTAGCGACACAGAGCGCTCGAACGCCAAAGGCGGTGTCTAATGTGAAATGGAAGCTAGAAAACTTTGTCGAGACAGGTGAGCTCGAAAGACTAAGTGAGAAGCAAAGGAAAACGAAAACTGTCCGCCAAAAACAGAAGTCTGCACAAGCACAAATGTACAGCGGGATATCTCCGCAGAAGGTTCTTCTTCTCATGAGAGCACGGTACGATGGAGTGCAACTACGAACACCAAACGGGGACCTTTTGGAGCTACACAAGATTCGCCCAGGCAACCTTAACAGACGAGACCCAAAGCTGCTTGAGCTCTTTCAAGCCCTTAGTGAGGTTCGCAGAGTGTCACGCCGCAAAATAGATGACCGCATCATCATGGCGCTCTTAGGTGTTAGCGCTATGCTGGTCAAGGACTCTTACTTTGTGACTCGAGACGTGCTTCACCTCTTGGAAACAGACCAAGACATTACCCGGGCGTTGGAGTTGTGCAGACTTGCAAAGTCCAACGCCGGTGTGGCCATGAATGCTGTGGTTGAATGGTGTTTCGGACGGTCTAAGGTCGAGTTAGCAAAAAAGGTCATGGCCACGCGCAAAAAATGGGGCATCCCGGCTACAGAGGCCACGTACGTGGTATATTTTGACGGTTTGGCCGGGTGCTACGAGTGGGGAAGTGTTCCAAAATCAGTGGCAGTCGAAGTAGAGGAAACAGTGGCTTCCGGAAAAATTCCTCGAAACATTGAGACGTACAATGCCGCATTAAAGCTTCTAGTCAAGGATTACTCGGACGACCAGGCGCAGGCATGGGATTTCTTCAATAAGCTCGAGGCTCTCCATCTAAGACCAGACTGCAAGACGTTTACCATCCTCCTACAAGGTAGCAAACGGCTCTATAGCCAAAAAGCGGCAGCAGTACGTGGAGACCCGCTGCTCTCCACTTCCCAAAGAGTTGCCCAGCTTCATGAACTTCAGGGCAGACTAGTACTGATCGCCAACCTTGTGTTGGAGAAAGCAGTTGCTGCTGCCACGCCTCCTGTTCCTCCATCCAAGGAGGACGTGGCCCGGTCTCCACAACTTTTGACGGAATACAAAGCTGCAACGCACTTTCCCACTCTAGATATCGACAGGCACTTTGCCGCAATTTATCTTCAGTGCTACACGGATGGCACGTTCGGCACCTCGTGGAGCAACAGCAGCGGCTCGCACTATAGATATCACGAGCAAGCACTTTTATATCTCCAAGCATGGGTTCCCGAGGTACGGGAAATAGTGGAGTTTCTTTCTACGTCTCACGGAACAGAAAGTACGGAGAAAGGTAGCGTTTTGACGGTGGTTCCTGAGATAAAACGCAAAAGCGACTTGAGGCTTTCTACAGCAAAGGTTCCACAAGATTGGCAACCCGACCATGTCTTGACTGCATCATTGCCACAAGCAGAGCTCAACCCGATGGTCGTGTTTCCTCCATCGCCATTTTCCAAAAACAAAACTGCTGCTATCTACTCCCGCGTTCGAAAGCCATTGGTGGATTTTGCAAGGGTCAAGTTTGCTGATATTTACAAAGAATACAAGCGTGAGCTAAATTCTCGCGGGAAAGCGTCAAAGAACCGAGGCGTGACAAAACCTAACTTCAAACGAGAACCCAATGCTATAAACAAGTTCTTGCTTCGGATCTTTCTCGATAGCCTCGTCAAACTAGGACGGTATACGGAATTTTACAAGGCTATGTGGTACGCAGCACACCGGTGGGGTGGTATCGAAGTGGACATGGAGAAGCTCAAAGCACAGAACTCCTTACAGCCTTGTGCTTATGCCAAGGAGAAATACCCCAAGATGGGTGTCGAGTCGTCGGAAGAGTTGACCAAGAACAAAGACCACAAGAAAGAAAACGAACAAGAAGAAAACACAAACTCGCACACTGACGCTAAAAAGAATCAGAGCGATACCGAGAACTTGAGCGATAATGCACACCTGAAGCGGGCCACTTCACCACGCCAGGAAACGGGCGTCATGGACATTGGGCTCGTAGAGGATTTCATGTACAAAATTGAGGAAAACTTTCCCACAAAGGAAAAGACAGTGCAGTTCGTGTCGGAGTTGTTGGCAGCATTTAGCAGATCTCCTTCCAAGGAGAACCGCGAACTCATCGCACGGCCAGCGACGTTCGATGCAATGTTTTCGATGCTTAACAGAGACATATATCGGTTCAAAGACATGAATCGCAGTGTGGGCCGCACTCGAAACGAGGCACGAGAATTAGCAGATAACACACCCAAGCACCCATTGACCACGCTGCAGTTGAACGCTCTCTTGGATGCGTTGTACGTTCTCATGCTGAGCATTTCGACACGGTTTAGACGTGCTCACATGGACAACTACTACGTGCAATCGTACAACACATTAGTGCGTAGGCTCTACACATATACTTGGACTGATGCTCCTACGAGCCACAATAATGCGTTGGATATTCACAAAAAAATCATTCATACGGGGATCTTTATCTGGCGGCCCAAACGACTCGTGGACGCTCGACTCAAGCAATCGTACGCGGATTCCATTATTGTGTCTATAGACTTTGTTCACGAGCGTTTGAACAGCAGGACGGACCTCAACAAGAGCGAGCGTGACTTAATGATGAGTCTACGTGGCGTACTCAAGATGGACAAGAGCGGCGTGGATGGCGACGCAGAAGAGTTTGCACGGTTGCAAAGACGTATCCACAACTTGACAGGCGTGGAATCCACAACTAAGAGTTGATTAAAGTTTTATAGATAAATATCCATTTAATGAGAGAGATGCCGATGCCTAAGCCTATTCTCGTAAGTTTACCCGTCATGGCTCTTTCAACAATCTTTCGTCACCCCACAATTTCCTGCATCAAAACAGGACTCTACTCGCTCAATCACAGTGTCGCTTATCGCCTCCGTCTATAATTTCCTTTTTGTAAGTCTAAATGCCAGGACCTCTCTTGATTTTCGACCACCCTGGGTCAAAGGACTATACAGGCTTTGTGCAGATTGTTGTTCTGAAGTTGCAAACGTCGTCTCTGGGACTCTCCGCATTGGTAGTTTCAGAAATCCAAGACACCGCTCAGTTGAATCGGGAACTACTGATATTGTACTCCCTAATCAGAAAGGAATTGATGAGCCAGAAGTTTCCACCAGACTATGGAATAGATATCTATATCGACAGCGAGAGTGGCGGCCTCAAAACCGACAGCTGGGACGTGTTCTATGCGTCAGGTGATCCCGTTCCAAGCTTTTTGTTATCTTCCACGGTGTCCAAAGTTGACATAACTATAGCTAAAACCGAAGACTCTCTCACTGCTCACAATAAAAAAGACACAGAAGAGACATCATACTCGTCTCAGCTTGCAGGTGTCCGTGTTTCTGCTGTCGGTGGTACCTTTGATCATCTTCATGATGGGCACAAGATTCTATTGCAGATGGCGGTGTTTTGTGCCAGCGACGTAGTCATCATTGGCGTCACGGGCCCAAAGCTTCTCGTGAACAAAAAGTATGCACTGCAGATTCAGTCTTTGGACGTGAGAATCAACAACACAGCCGGCTACCTACAAAAAATTCTTCGGCTGAGACAAGCCTTTCGAATCTACCAGATCAATGATGTGTGTGGACCAACAGGTTATGTGGAAGACATAGATGCTTTGGTCATCAGCGAAGAGACCGTCAAAGGTGCATCGTTTGTCAATAACACAAGAAATGATAAAGGTTTCCGGCCCCTAGATATCCTTTGCGTGAAGGTTATAGGTGGCAACGCTACTGCCGAAAACGCTTGGCAGGGGAAACTAAGCTCCACAGACTTACGCGAGTACGACTACAAAAAAACTCATCCAAACAATTAAGTGAAGATACTAGCATTCTCTATAGCATGCAAATGAAAAAACTCAGCCGATGGATATGCCCTTGTCAAAAGGATTTGCGCGGCGTGGGTTTCTGTCTCGGTGATCCAACGCAAGTGACACATGAGTCTCAAACTTTGAAATCTCGTCAAGCAATGTGAATCCCGACTTTTCTGTATCAAGATACCTTCCCTTGTCTTGAGTGTCCGCTAATGCAATCCGGATTTTGTCGAACGCTTGTTTGCCGAGGCCCAACTTTGTTCTTAATCTTTCCTTTGTCTCCTCGAAAGGCTCGTCGGGGAAAGCAGCAAAGACAAATGGTTTGCTGTGAGTATAGGATGTTGATTTGTGGAAATGGAACACTGGTATTATGTTAAGCAGCTTTGAATATTCTTGAGCTTTTCTGAATTCATCTCTAAGAACCTTATCTTCAATGTCACTCCCATCGCTCACCAGGCTCTCTTTGAATCTCTTGAACATATCATGCGACACCAAGATTTCAACTTCCGCAGGGAAATATCCACAATAAATATCATACTGATCGCTAATTTCATCGATGGAACGATCAAACTTGATGAGATCCGCGTACTTACTGTCTTGCCCAGCCCACACTAGGAGCCCGCTGTATTTACTCTCTGGGATGTTGAGCTTATGCACTAGTTTCTGGACCACGTCTGAAACACGACTGGATTTGGGCACCAATAAGTCAAGCAAATGTTCCTGGAAAATACTGTCGAGCCAGTGAATTTTGACAGCTTTCATGTTCTCGTATTCTTTCAACGTAATGTTTAGGATTTCATACTCAAATTGAGAAATGGAAGAAACAGCAACCTGTCTGGTGAAAATCTGAGATAAAGACATCCCAGACGAGAGAGGAAACCTCGCACCATGGCTGTTGATGACAAAGAGTCGCAAGTACTCAGGATCCACCTTATCTCCAATATTACGAGCCACACATGCTGCGAACTCTTCATAGGTATACGTCGTGGAAACCCACAAATCGAACGACTTGCTTAGTTCTTTAGCGAGTTTCACTTCTTGCGCTTCTGCTGAATCTCCATTTAATGGCACAGATGACTCCTTTTCAGTGCTGTCTTCGTCTTCTGCAACGAAGTCGCTATCTTCCTCTTCCTTGTTGACTTTGCAAGGCTTCACCAGAACGTGTAGCCTTGTCAATAAAAACTTGTAGTAAGATTGCACGTCCCCCAATTTCGCTTCTGACGCAAACTTATCAACATCGGCAAGCTGAACCGTAAGGATATCGCCTGTTCCCAATTCATTTTTCTCAACAGTGAGACTTGCGTCAAGAGATTCAATTTTGGTCCGAGAGACTTCCTCAAAGAATTGTAAAGATGTCTTTGGATCGAATCCGAGGAGAGAATTGATCTCATCGGCCAATTGCGAGACCACAGTATTCTTGCTCACAGTAATGAAAGTAAGGCCCCGGACGGCATCAGAGACAGGGTCATAATATTTAATGAACAAAGTAACCTCGTTGTCAAGACTGGCGTTAGTTTGCGGCGTAAATTGGTTTTCGAAAATCCTTTTCGATAAGGCATCAAAATCAAAGCTCTCTGGGATGACTTCGCTGGGACTCTTCAGTATAGCAGTGAGTTCCTTTCTAGATTCTTTGACAAAAAAGGTGATTTCGTCATACTTCTTCTTAAAGCATTTCGCGTATACCAGTGTCATAGTATCACTGAAAAGCTCTGTCGGGACAATGGTATGAGGTCTGTTAGTTTTGTTATTCCGTTGTTTCATCACCATCAAAGAAAACGGATAAGAAGAAACATCGGTTGAACTATCATCTTCCTCATCTGCCTCACTATCCTCAACTTTCTGTCCGTCCATATCCACGTCCTTGACATCAGATTCAGTCTCATAACCCAATTTTTGAGCAACGAGTTTCACAAAAGACAGGAACTTTGCCTCCTTCTTAACCATTATCGTCATAGGATACGCAGACTTATGAAAGATAGTTGGATCATATTCTTTCACTTTTGTGGGATCAGGGCAAATGTCAAACCCATTGAAGTAAGTGAAATTGTCAGCGGTAACTATCTTAACATGCAAGTAGTAAAGAGCTTCCCGGTTTAGTCTTTCTAAACGGGCCAATTCCTCTTTCTCTCGCTCAATCTGGCCAGCGACATGATCAGGCACTGTGGCAATTGATTGTGGCAAAATTTTAGGCAAATCGATTTCTCGATAGTACACCAACATATATGCTGAGGTTGCTTTGCGAATGATGTACTCATTTTGCTCTGCCCTGGTAAGTTGCCTTACTTGAGCAGGCGACAAATCGACGGCTCCGAAGTTCTCCTTGAATACTTGCGTTGGAGAAACTTTCCAGACTTTGTCGTCATCAAAACGCAACCAAGTATCATTTGTACCCTCAGGTTTGATCATGGCATAGTAATGCCCATTGGAAATACTTCCTTGATGGACAAGAACACCGTGTAGCTTGTAATTCCAATTTTGATTCTTCACTTGGTCATCTAGGTCGACATCAAGGTATGGACTAAGGTCAATCTTATCTGGAAACTCGTAGAAATCGTCAATCTTAACCAAGTCATCAACCATAAAGTCATACTCAAATCTTTTTAATTGCAAATGCAAAACAGGAGGGAAGGATTCAAAAACGACACCTTTCTTCGCATCTTGGTAGCCATACTCGTCCCCAGCTTGATACTTGTTTTCGCCATCAAGCATTTCAATCTCGATGTAGTTTTTGAAAGATTCTTGCAAATTTTTGCAGCCTTTTACGTTCAATTGGATATCCCAGAAATCCTCAACCCTTGATGATTCATAGGGAACATTAACACACTTGATATAAGACTTCATTTTGCCAACAAAAATGTCATTTAAGCGGTTTTCAATTTTGGAGCCCTTCATTGCTGTTTCCAATTTATCCATGAGTACACGATTTAGCTCTTGGACATCATGCTGGGTGAAGGCATCGCTGGAATCCCACCCGAACGACTTTGTTAATTCCAAGGTACCCACGACATCATCTGACAGCTGCATCAAGTAGAAAATCCTTTGAAGAGCTAGTGCTACCGCCTTGCTGTTTTTATTAGCCACGTCTTTGGGTGACTGATCGTCAGTCGGGATTTGGAATACCAAGTTTCGGAACAAACGCGTTGTGAAGTAGGACTGCAACAACGAGTTGAGGTAACAAGTTGCACCTTGATTATTCAAGCCAACATAACCTGTGTTTTTCTTGGAGTCGTAGTCGAGAAAGTTGTACCACAACACGCCAGTAGATGAGTCGTCGATGACCCTCACATAGCCGGTAATGTTCAATTTGTTATTTTCCAAAATTGGATGCGTCTGGCCCACCTTTAAGGAATTGGTGAGGTCCTTTGAGGAAACAAATGACGAGAAGCCCCAGTCTGTTTCGTCCTTGTTGAATCTATGGCTAGAACCACTTGGAAAATGGGACTCCGGGTGTGCTGGATTCCAGATGTCAAGAGCAAACTGAGCACACACATACCAGTTAGGGTCGATGTTACCAGAGGCGTCAGGCTGAGGGTGTGGTTCCATATATAGCGAGACTGCATCGCTGTTACCTCTGGGGAATAGTAAGATGTTCCATTTGTAGCCACCACACTCAAACTGTGGACTCAGAAGCTTATTTTCCTTTCTAGCTGCATTCCAATCGGATATTTCCCACACGATATGTGCGGAGTCTTTGACAGGGTAGTCAGGAATCGGCTTCATCAAGCGCTGTGCCAAGTTCTCGAAGTCATTGGCGACAGGATACAGCGCAACGCCCGTTTTGTGAGGCAAGCCGTTGGAGCCTGCGCTGGGCGGAACCGATTGGGAGGAGACATCGTTGGCGGCCTCATTCCCGTCATAGGCAATGTGATCCGGCGCGTCTATGATCTCCACGTCAGAGTGATCTGAGTTTTCGGCATCGGAGACGTCTATACCGGAGACACTCGGAGCATCATCTTTGGCGAAGTTGGAGTCGGAGTCGATCTCAATGATATCGTTGCGGGGCAAGTCGTTTGGGGCCAGGATCCGATTTTCTTCGTCGAGCATTGTGGGATCAATGGAGGAGGCGAAGGCGGTAATAGGGGGCCCAGCGGGTAATGAATTAAGGGAAAGGCAAGAAAAAGAGCCAGCACACACAAAACTAGAAAGCGATGTGGAGGTGGCGAGTTTAGCTAAACCAGAGTGGTCTTTTGGCAAGCTATACTATGTGGCTTGTTCCCGATCTTGTGGAGAGCAAACAATTAGGCCGCGTGTAAGCTGAGTTGAATGAGGAAAAAAAGGTGTTTCACCAAGGGTCCCAGAGGCGGATCAGCAGAGTAACACGGTCAATTGCGGTTGACTCAACGAAAAATGCAACTAATGATCTGATTGCAAATTGACCAGGGTTGAGTTTAGGGAGTCAGTCACGGGTGAGGGCGGGGAGTCACGTGCGCGGTCTCAGTGAAGAGTTGAGGCAGAACAGAGTAGCAAAAGGAGAAAGTCGAGGCGGCAACAAGAATGAGGCCGAGTTTCTGGCAAACGGAGGGACGTCGCAGAGACAGAGCGAGAGAAGTGGCACGAAAGCAGAACTACGAGACAAAGAGTAGATTTTCGGGAAGGCTCGCCATTGCTTCGCCGTTCAAAGAGAAAACGAGCGCGAGTCAAGAAACTACACATCGCGCGCTACACCGTCAAACAGCAAACGACACACACAAGGGCCACAACGCAACTAAGCCCAAACGCAGCTGAACCACAAGAAATTCTCAGCCAATTACTCAGGAACGCAAATGCATCCCATTAGACTCGTTGGGAACGAGGCCTGCACTGAGCCCGAGGGTGTGCAGGGCTCTGCATGCGACTTACCCGAGCGGTGTCACGTGATAAGACATCTCTTAGGCACCATGACATCAGCGGATCGAACCGAAGTAGATCAGAAGTGGCCAAGACCGGCCCGTGGCTCGACGAGCAGACGACACGGAGCCTACTATTTCCACCCGTTCTCTCACTGTTCCTCTTCAGTGCTGTTGTTTTAGCTCACATTCTCCCCTTCGGCCCTGTCTCACATCGCAACCGCCTGATCCACCGTGTTACGAATCACGCTAAGCTGCGAACTCCTGAGCCACGTGAGCTCGGGGCGCCATGCCGAAGAGCCCATTTTTTGTACCATTTAATTTTTTTTTTCAGGCATGTCCTACGATTGTTCTGTACTTACGCTGCTCCCTTTTTTTTTGTCTTTTTAGCCTTTTTGCCTTCGCCGTTTGTTCTCTTTCCGTTGCCCTTCATTGTTCAATTTGCTTGGACAATTTCCCATTCCTTCTTTTTCTGCATCCGATCCTTCGATTTCTGCCCCTTGCGCTTTTTCCGGCCTTCTCCTGTCAAACGTATTATTCTTTATTTATTCATTCCTCTCTCTGTTTCGCTCTTTCCTCTTTCTTGCCTTCTCATCACATTCCGTCGTTGGCTTTTTTCCTGATTCTCTACGATCCCTGCATCCTCATAATTGGTGCATCCCCGATGTGTCAAATCCTAAACATTGAATATCGCGCGCAAAACGCTGCCTTGCATTAAGTCGCGGTCTGGACCGGTACCCTATTTTCTTGGTAGGTGCGTGTGTGTGTGTGTACGCACCTCGTCTCCTGTCCTGTACGTCCGCCCTACCGTTTATATCAACTTCGTCGCCCGCACACACATTTTCTCTTTTTTTTCTTTTTCTCCAAGGTGAATCTTTATCTTCTACAGTCGTTCCTTTCCTTCCTTTCCCTAGAATTGATAGCCTTGCGCGTTACCTTCGTTGAACCTAGTTCTATCCAATTAAAAAATGTTGTTCAAGTCCATCATTAGTGCTGCCCTCGTGGCCTCCGCCGTTGCCCAACCCGTGCAACACCAACACCACCAGCATGAGAAGAAGGCTATTGCCACCGAGACCGTGATTGTCACTGCCGGAAGTGGTGCTACCTCTGCTTCTACCTCCATTGGCTCCGAGACCGGCTCTGCATCCAGCTCCGGCTCTGGCGCTCAGGCTTCCTCCTCCTCGTCCGGCTCCTTCTCTGGTGCCGCCAAGGGTATCACCTACTCCCCTTACGCCAGCGATGGCTCTTGTAAGTCTGCCAGTGACGTCAAGTCCGAGGTCGAGGCTCTCTCCGACTACTCGGTCGTGAGAATCTACGGTGTTGACTGCAACCAAGTCGAGAACGTTCTTGCTGGTTTGTCTTCCAGCCAGAAGCTTTTCGCTGGTATCTACAACGTGGGCTCCATCTCTGACGACGTCTCCACCTTGGCTTCTGCCGTCAAGGCCGCCAACGGCTGGGACCAGGTCGTCACCGTTTCCATCGGTAACGAGTTGGTGAACTCTGGCGAGGCCACTCCTTCCCAAATCAAGTCTTACGTTGACCAGGGTAGATCTGCCTTGAAGTCTGCTGGCTACACCGGCCCTGTTGTCTCTGTTGACACTTTCATTGCTGTCATCAACAACCCTAGCTTGTGTGACTACTCCGACTACATGGCTGTGAACGCACACGCTTTCTTCGACGGTGGCGTTACTGCCGGCAACGCCGGTACTTGGGTCAAGGAGCAAATCTCCAGAGTCTCCAACGCTTGCGGTGGTGACAAGGACGTTCTCATTGTCGAGTCCGGATGGCCCACCAAGGGTGACACCAACGGACAGTGTGTCCCTGGTTCTTCCGAACAATCCGCTGCTCTCTCCGACATCTCCTCTAAGGCTGGTGACCAGGTCTACTTCTACAACGCTTACAACGACTTGTGGAAGGCTGACGGTGCCTACAACGCCGAGAAGTATTGGGGTATCCTCAACTAAGCGTCATGCTAGTTTCCGGTTCGCTTCTAAGCTACATTCCTTCTTTTGTATTTGAAGATTCGATACCCTGAGGCATGCGTTTGTCGCGAAGTTTGCGCCTCATCTATTGTCGTGTAGAATTAGATATCCAATACATTTGCTTGTTTGTTTTCCATTGCCTGATGTAAATCCGTTGCCGCTTAGTGTTGTTTACTTTTCAGTCCTCGACGTCCTAAACGGGCATATGTAACGTTTTATACAGGATTATTTACTTTGCGAAAACGCGACCCGTCCACAGCACAAAGGGATGTGAATGACCCCGGTGCTACCTAGTGCTACATGAGCAGAACTCAAAATAGTACTTGCGCTGACTATTGCATTATTGACTTTCGAGAAATACGTGTTTTAGATATTGCGTCACTCTCGGTCACGTGGCTCAGGTCTCGGATCTGAGCCGGCGGCCTAGTAGATTAACGTCCAATTCAATAGGACCCCACGAACGTAGGCACTTGGGCCCTTAGTTGATGGCAAGAAACTCCTGGCGCAACGCGATCGAGTCTTGCGACATATAGCTCAAGCTACCGAACTGGTTCTGCATTAGTGCCGCCTCGGCCTCTGGAGTCCACAATCCGTTCACGCCAGTGACGAAGAGCACGTCCTCAAGACTAGTAGTCTTCCCGGAGTTGATGTATTTGAGCATGTTGCTAATGAGGTGTAATATGCCCATGGGGTGCCCACCAGTAACCCGTAAAATATGACTGACAAATCTCCGGGTCAATCCGACCTTCTCCAACTCGTCGAAGACCTTGGCAGCATCCGGCTCTTCGTTGGGCAGGAATAGTGCCTTGACGCTGCTAAAGAACTTCTCAGGGTCGCGGCGGTAGAACTCATCCGTGAAGACGTCCTCGATGGTCGCGCTGCGAGGCAAAAAGTCCCAACTTTTTGACGGATCGCTGTCTGCGTCTTTCAACGCTGCCATGACCTCGTAGTCATCTGACTCTGGCTCCATGCCCCGGCCTGTGAGGTTTGGATGGATTGTGGCGACGATGTGCTCGTCCAGAAGCCCGGCCGTTTGGGCGTGGAGAGAGTCATCGATCTGTGTATTCTTGACCCCGATCTCCTCATCCAATGCAGCCTGTTCACGCGAGCTGAGTACCAAGTCCTGGGCGGTCGATGCGTTGATGTGGCCGAGCTGGTGGTTCTGGTGCAACGAGCCGTGACTCTGGCCGTGGTGCGAGTTTTGCATCATGGCCATTGCCACCGCTGCGGGGTCGCTCTCCTCGTGGCTCTTCTTCATGCGCTTGACGTCATTCACGGTCTTTTTCTCGGCCTTGGATGCCCGCGAGGTCATATGACGCATGGGCTGCGGGCCTGCGTCCGTCCCTTGGGCCGCCTCGTACTCCTTGCAATAGCGCTGCAAGCCGTGGTTGCGGGCAAACTTCCGGTACCGGTCCCTCCAACTGGACGACGAGTGCAGTTGGTGCAGTTGGGCATACTTGTCGAAGAAGCCAATCAGCACGCTGAACTTGTTCTCGTCGAGGTCGAACTCTGAGCCGCCTAGCACCGCCGGACCCTGGTTGATTCTCACGTGCTCAATTATGTCTCTGCACAACTCGTAATCTTCCGTGGCGGTGAACTTGTTTTTGATTGTGGGGGCCAAGTCGGCGCTCATTCGCTGTGGCTTGCCCTCGCTGTCGAGCAACACGTTGCCGTGTGCGTCCGTGACGTAGACATACTTCAACTTGTGGTCCAAATGAGCACGGTACCTGCTGCGCACGGAGTTGCCCGTGTGGCCCTTCAACATTTCGTGACGCGCCAAGTCCTCAAAGAACTTGTGTGAGGTTCTGAGACGCGGCTTCAACCGCACCTGCTCTAGAATAAACTCGTCCGCCTCCGGCGTGAACTTGGTGGTGGACTTTTTCGACTTTTTGACCGCCCGCTCCACCTCGTCCCCGGCAGGCACGAGGGCTCTGTCGTATGGCTGCAACGCACGCTTCTCAAGCCGGTGCAAGTAATTCTCGAGCGGCAACTGGCGGCCCTTGTTGATGGAGTCGAACACGAAGGCGATGCGGTACGTGTTCCGGTCTGACCATGGATACGTGCTGAGGTGGATCATCTCGCGGATCATGTCCGTTCTGTCGCTCTCGACTATGCCGCCATGCTTCAGTATTTCCGCGGCGACTCTGTCTCTGTTTGGATCGTCCCGGTCTATAAAAAACAAGCGGGGGCTGCCTGTCTCCAGAAAGAAAATCGGTTCATTGACTTGTCTAGACAAGCCCGTGGCTGCCATAAGTAAGCTTTGGTCTGACATGTTGCACCGCTGCTGCTTGGAGGTTAGGGTGTTTGTTCGTGTTTTGGTGTTCAGGTGCTCTGTAGATGTCTAGGTGTTCTGTTTTTTTTTTTCTTGGTGTGTTGGTGCGGAGGCTGTGACCCCCGTGCCGGCGTTTTCGCACATGAGGGTAAATTTCATACTACACCATGCCGGGTTCGGGTTGGCCCCAGATGCTTATTTATTCTAAAGGTGTTCTAATCATACATCTCAGCACCTCACAGCGACGGTCTGTTCGCGGTACTTGATATTCCCCTTGGGAGTCTCCTCCTGCCACACGACCATCGCCGTGAGGTAGTCGCCGCGCGTGCATCCCGAGTCTAGTCCCTTGGCCCACTTCTTCAAGTTGAGCCCGCGGTGTGCATCGTGACCGTAGTAAATCACGTAGTCATCCTCCACCTCACCCAGCTTGTGCTTGGCGTTCCAGATCTTCGACCACGAGACCGCGCCCTCTTCGCGTGGGTCCATCGTTGGGATCCTGTAGTCCGGCGCACGGTACGATCTCATCTCGAAGCAGTCTGTGGGCTCCTGCAAGTTGAGATCGTCCGTCAAGTCCCAGCGCAATCCAGCGTGCACCGCTATGCCCTGGCCAAAACGCCCCTTGCCGTTATTTTTGCTCGAATGGAGGGGCACCGGCCCGAGCTTCAACATGATAGGGCACAGGTTGATGTACTCGACGTGGTGCGGCTGTAGCTTCTTTGCGAGAAGAAACTCGGGATCGTCGTTGAACCCGGACGCGGATATGCCGTTGGTCGTGCCATTGAGACGAGCGGAGGTTCCATTGACGAAAAACGGGCTATCTAGGCCATGGAACTGCGCGTAGTTTTGCAAGACGTAGTACTCGTGGTTGCCCAAAACACACAGAGCGCCCAACTCAATGAGGTCGTCAACAACTTCGAGCGACCGTGGGCCCTTGGAGATGAAGTCGCCCAACACCAAGAGCTCGTCCTTCTTCTTGCGGTATCCAATTTTGCGAAGAAGCTTATGCAATGCCTTTTGCTCGCCGTGGATATCGCCCACCATCACCAACCTCTCGGGGCCTGCGCCGGCAGCCGTGCTGGCCGTACCAGGCAATGCGGCCTCTTCATCGTCGTCGTCTTCCTGGTCGTCCTCGTCAAAAATGGCCAGTTTTTCGGCCCTCCTCAGCTCCTCGTCATCGCGCTCCATGAAACTCCATTGTGCAGCCGTCTCGGGCGAAACCGGCCTCAACGTGACATTGAGTTCTTTGACCTGGAGGATCCCTTCTAGCACGCGCCGCTCGGGGATGAACATCAGCGGCAACACGAAGCAGAAGAAGTAGAGAACTAGTCCACTGAGCGTGACCCCGGCTATGATAAGATAGCGCTTGGTGCGTTTGCTCAAAACCCAGTCCTCCTCGTAGTACTCTGGCTCCTGCTGTTCCGTAGAGTCATATCTGCTCTGGGACGTACCGTTTAGGTGACTATTCATTATTATGTGGAATATCTGGCGGTGTTTTGATGAGAAGCTGGAAACACGACTTATACCCAGCTCGAGATGACCTGCACTGTAGAGACCTTGAAGGTTAAATATATTGGCTGCAGTCTCCACGTGTGTGGTCTGACACTGAACAATAACAGATAGGCCCAACGGGACAAAAGCCGATCCGGGGGAGATCAACGGGATGAACACAGTCGTTGCTTGTCTTCTCAAAGCAGTTTCGAGATTTTTGGCGTGTAGTAGTGGCCCATGGCACACCACATACGCGCGGGCGATCTCCGGACGGATGTAGAAATTCGGTAAAATACAGCACACGACCTCTTCGTCTCTTTCCATGTAGATAAACATTCTGGTTAGTTTACCCAGAGACATCGCTAGACAGGACATCTGCGTGGACTTTCTCTTTCGATCGCATTTCCAGTGTGGGGTACACAGGCTCTGGATAACCAGTAGGATACAAGCTAGCACGAAAGGTACGAGAAAGACACCAGTTCACACGTCTCCATTCCGAACTCACGGCCTCCCAAATGTCACAAGCTCCCAAGTGGCTATCAAATCGTACTACACACACAAGCAATGCACAACCCGTCTCCAACAGGTCCCACCGACCAGTCCCACCGACCAGTCCCAACGACCAGTCCCACTACTGGCCCATCAGCGAAGGAACATGTCTGCTTTTCCGATCTCTGACCTTCTGTTTTCATCTTGCTGGTGACGCGTCCACCAAACCGGATTTTCGCACCCAGTACTCTCGCTACATTTCGCGGATTTGCACCCAGAAGGTATTAGGCTGTATAGGTAAAAGTAGCCGAGCGTCTACGCTTCCAGAACAATAGACGCGACCGCGTGCGGAAACAGTGCTATATCCATGAGCTCAGCATTTCATGAGCGTCGCAAGTTTTACTCTTCCCCTTTCTGCATTCCCATGACCGCTTCTTGGTATTAGGCTGCATTTCCACGAATCCAGAACAACCCAGGAACTAAATCTAACAATGTAAGAGATCCAGGGCAATGATTACATGATGCGTCTGACTGGAGACAAGGCAGTCTTTTCTGACTTCATTTTCGGCAGTTCGAAAAAGACAGGAAAAGAGACGCAGACCGGCAACAAAGCTGCTTGGCATCAGAAGCTAAATCACAACTTACAGGTTACACATACCCCGAGAATAAGTTGCCTCAGCTTTGACTCGCTTGTGACAGCCATACATACGTATGAATGAGACAGGCCCCTGAGACACCGGACGCTGTCAAGAAAGGCTTTGCGATGTCCATTTCCACAAAATCGGAACACGCTCTCACGACTCTGGTGTATGGATCGTTCTGGAAGGCTACTCAGCCTTTAAGCACAACATGTTTTGCTTTATCAGCGTAGTGACAAGGAAGGAAAAGCGTCACAGAAAACTCTGTGCCGTTGTTCTCAATTGAAAGGACGAAATGGGCGACAAACAAAAGGGTGGAACATAAGAAAAGTCACTACAGTAGGTAAAAGCACCGGATTTTACGGAAAGTACTGAGAGACAAGACACTCCCAACACACGGCGATGGTGGCACCCCATGTCCGCATTGAGATTGGAACTATGTTTAGCGCACCAATAAAGTAGGGCGAAATCGATGTGTGAACACCGCCAACGTGATAGTATCATTCAAGGGTCTAAAGTCAGGAGACGTAACTTAGACTTTACGAAGCATCTTCGTGAACTTTGTGTCATGATGAGTAGAGAGTTGAAATGAACCAATATCGCTCAGCTTGTACGCCCTTTCGAAACTAGACGTCATCCTATACGCATATTGTCTAGGACAGACGCCGCTTACACAAGGGCACGAACATAGTGAAACCAGAAGTAAACTGAAATAGATCAAGCACGAAAAAAAATAATGACGAAGCTGTGGGCTTCGAAAAAGTTTGTCCTGTCACAGAGAAACGTGAACACGAAGCTTTTGCCCGGGGCCCTGAGTCGTGTAGCAGCAAGGAGCGGCCAAGGCGCGCGGAGTTCCTGGTTCGCCGTTATGAAACCGGTTATGATACGGCAAATCGTCAAGAAAGAAGAAAAGACAATGCTGGAATTTGAAGCCGTGCATGAAGCGGGCACTGGCCGGGAATAAAATTCTTGGTTTCCGAGGGGAAGAAATTCATCTCCAACAGTACTAGTAGAATGCACTACTATAGCACAAATTTGTTCTTACAAGCGTTTGATTTTACTCAGTGTTCGGAAAAACGTCGGCTGCACGTCAAAAAAAGAAATGTGCCAAAGCAACTTTACGCGGCGGCTAAGCCATGTCTAATGAGCTTTGCCGATCCAAGGAGCCCTTCACTCAAGAGGGCCTAATGGTTTACGGTGGCTGAGGCGGCGTTTCGGCCATTTATAAATATGAAGGTCTGTGTAATCGGCAAAGGGCTCGATGAGCCGGCCGTTTTTCGTGCAGGGGTACATTGTCTAGTGATGCGTTTTTCCCGCATTGTAAGGCAAAGGTGGGTTTCATTTCAGGCATGTTGACTAAAAGAGCAAAATTTCCCTCCTACCTGCAGGTGTGGCTGCAGACTCCTTAGCGTAAAAAGGCATCTGGTAATGCTATCGCACGGCTCTGGGATGGGTTCCTTTTTGCCGCATCACCCCATAAAAGCAAAGCTCCACATTCCAATCATAGGTTCATCCAAGCTGGGAGATAAAGAAATTGCGGAGACGCGAGTCCCGCATGCACCAAGCGCCATATCAGTAGTTTTTTTTTTTTTTCGCTCGTCTGCCGGGTATATATCTCTGTCATCCGCCCGATAACAGATCAAACCTATTTCCCTTTCTCTTTGTATTTACTTCTCGCCTTTACAATATAATGTCTTCAGAAGAAGTAAAACACCTGGTGGTGGACGCCGAAAAAACCGAAATAATCCTGAACCAGGACTTGGAGGTTTCGTCTGTCGAGGATGAGGGCAGAGAGCCCACCGAACTAGAGATCAAGAAACTCAGACACGTTTCGGAATCGATCCCATATAGCTGTTGGTTGGTTGCTATTGTTGAGTTGTCCGAGCGTTTCGCCTACTATGGATTGTCGACGCCTTTCCAGAACTACATGCAAAACGGGCCAAAAGACACCCCAAAGGGTGTGTTGAACTTGAAGAACCAGGGTGCAACGGCATTGTCGTACTTTTGGCAATTTTGGTGTTACGTGACGCCCATTCTCGGAGCCTGGATCTCTGATACCTACTTGGGCAAGTACAATACCATCTGCGTTTTCTGTGCCATCTACATTTGTGGAATGCTCATTTTGTTCATTACCTCGTTGCCCTCGGTGGCCTCCCACAGCGTATCTTTGGGTGGTTTCATTGCTTCTGTGATCATCATTGGCCTTGGAACAGGTGGTGTGAAGTCCAATGTCGGTCCCTTGATTGCTGACCAGATTCCAAAGACCAAGCCTGTGATCAAGGTGTTGAAGTCCGGCGAGAGAGTCATCCAGGACCCCAATATCACGATTCAGAACGTGTTCATGTTTTTCTACTTGATGATCAACATTGGCAGTTTGTCTGTCATTGCTACCACCGAGTTGGAGGCACACGTGGGATTCTGGGCTGCCTACTTGTTGCCCCTCTGTTTCTTCGCCTTTGCTGTTCTTGCCTTGATCTTCGGAAGAAACCTGTACGTGAAGGTCCCAGTTTCTGACCAAGTGATTTCGAAGGCTTTCAGAATCTCCTTCATTGCTCTCAAGAACAAGTTCAACTTCGACCCCGCAAGACCCTCCGTGCGCCCAGAAGCCAACTACCCATGGAGCGAGAAGTTTGTCGATGAGGTCATCAGATCCTTCTACGCTTGTAAGGTTTTCGTGTTCTTCCCCATCTATTGGGTGGTGTACGGCCAGATGATCAACAACTTCGTTTCGCAAGCAGGAACCATGGAGTTGCACGGCTTGCCCAACGATATCTTGCAGGCCATCGACTCCTTGACGATTATCATCTTCATTCCGATTTTCGAGAGATTCCTCTACCCATTCATCAGAAGATTCACTCCATTCAAGGCCATCACCAAGATTTTCTGGGGTTTTATGTTCGGCTCCGCTGCCATGGTCTACGCTGCTGTCTTGCAGCACTACATTTACAAGGCTGGCCCATGTTACGACATGCCCATGGCCTGCGACCCCAAGTACGCCAACACGCCTAACCACGTTCACGTGGCCATCCAGACGCCGGCATACTTCTTCATCGCCATCTCCGAAATCTTGGCCTCCATTACCGGCTTGGAGTACGCTTACACGAAGGCCCCAGTGTCCATGAAGTCCTTCATCATGTCGATTTTCTTGGTTACCAACGCCTTTGGCTCTGCTCTTGGTATCGCGCTTTCTCCTACCTCCGAGAACCCCAAATTCGTCTGGTCCTTCTCCGGCTTGGCCGTTTCCTGTTTCATTGCCGGCATCTTGTTCTGGTTGTGCTTCAGACACTACAACGACAAGGAAGAGAAGTTGAACGAGTTGGATTACATCGAGGAGAAGGAGAACTACGGCCATCTTGCGCCTGTTTCCTCCGTTCCTATCTCGATCAGACTGTGATGACCGATGGCTATGCGCTGGTTACGTACATTAATTTATTTCAATCTAATAGCTCCTGCTGTAATATTGCCCTGGCTGGATAGCGGGCCGTTGTGCGTTCGTTCTGTGCGACAGCTCCTCGCCCATCCTCCTGTGTAGAAGCGCACGCGTATGAGCTAAACATAATCTTACGCGAGGATCTGAAATCAATCGACACGGCATTACTCCTGCCCAATATCGCCGTCTAACGTTGTTCGACTGGCGTAGCATACATTGTTGATGGAACCGACGCAGCCGACGCAGCAGTCGCCCAGCACGCAAACGCAGGAGAGCCAGGATGTCAACCAGGTGTGCCGCTTGATGTGCACTACGGGCCAGTACCAGCATTTTGACCTTAACAAGGCCAAGCCCACGCACACCCCGGTGCAAGGGAACAAGAAGACTTGGGTCTTTGGGCGGAACCCCGAGTGTGACATGGTCTTGACGTCCTGCACGCGGCTCTCCAACAAGCACTTCAAGTTATGGCTCAGCTTGAACGACAACACATTGTGGATCCAGGACACGTCCACCAACGGCACGCATCTCAACGGGAGCCGCTTGGTCAAGGGCTCCAACTACATCATCAGCCAGGGAGACGAGATTTCCGTCGGCGTCGGCGTGCCGAAAGACGTGGTGCGGTTCATTGTGCTCTTCACCGACAAGTTCAACCCATCTAACTCTGTGAACAATTCTGTGGTGAAGGACGAGGGCATCTATAGAGACTTCATCGTCAAGAACGAGACCATTGGACAAGGCGCTTTTGCCACAGTCAAAAAAGCCATTGAGAGAAGCTCGGGAGAGTCCTACGCCGTGAAGATCATCAATAGAAGGAGAGCTATCCATGCCGGCGGCAAGGGCGCCATGCTAGGCGTCAACAGGGAGCTAGAGATTCTCCGCAAGCTCGATCACCCAAACATTGTCAGCCTAAAGTCATTCTACGAAGACGCAGAGAACTACTACCTTGTGATGGAGCTTGTGCCGGGTGGCGACTTGATGGATTTCGTGGCTGCGAATGGCGCCATCGGCGAAGATGCCACTCAGGTCATCACCAAGCAAATATTGGATGGCATTTCCTACGTGCATCGCTTGGGGATCTCGCACAGAGACTTGAAGCCCGACAACATCTTGATCATGCAAGATGACCCCATTGTTGTCAAAATCACCGACTTCGGCCTCGCAAAAATCAGCGACAATGCTACCTTTATGAAGACGTTTTGCGGGACTTTGGCATACGTGGCTCCCGAAGTGATCACAGGCAAATATGGCCTGCAGCAAACTCAGGACCCAAGCACCAACTACAGCAATTTGGTGGATATATGGTCATTGGGGTGTTTGGTTTATGTTTTGCTAACATCGCATCTACCCTTCAACGGCAAAACACAACCACAAATGTTTCAAAAGATCAAGTCTGGCGAGTACCTCGAATCCCCTCTAGCGTCCTACAACATCAGCAAAGAGGCCCGAGACTTTCTCAAGTGCTGTTTAACCGTTGAACCCAGCGAGCGCTTCACGGCAGACCAGGCTCTTAACCACGTCTGGCTTTCGGAAGTCGATCTACATTCCCAGGAAAACGGCACCCAGCCTTCTCAGAAGGTGCTCAGTCTCTCGCAATCGACATCGCAGCAATCCCGCAAAATTGAAAACGGCATACACATCAACGCTTCTCTCAACGATGACATCATGATGCGTCCATTGGATCGCGAGGGAATCAAGAAGCGAAACAATTCCAACGCTGAGTTCAAAGTTCCCAAAAGAGTCATTCCCTTGCCGCAATCGCAACCGCTTCAACCCACAAAACCTCATGCTGTCTCTCCAAATTCAATAGCGAAACCCTTCGCAACTTCCAGAAAGCGGGCCAACAGTAATGACTTGTCCAACGGCAGAAAGGCTTTGAAATCAGGGGGTCTTTCAAATACTGATGTGGCTCTTGAAAAGATTTTGGAGACCAGTCCAAAAGACACCTTCATTACTTTGGTGCCGCTAGCCCAGTCATTCATGAAGAATCCCATTTACATCAGACAGGGAGTGAATCCTTACGCCATTGGACGTAACGAGACATGCGACACATTCATCAACGATGACAGAATGTCCAAGATTCATTGCTTGATAAATAGGAAGCGGCACCCAATGGCAGGATCCTCCATATTTGAAAGTCCTGCTCACTGTCTAGAAGACATTTGGCTATTAGACTTCAGTACGAACTCTTGCTTTGTCAATGGCGTTAGGCTTGGCAAAGGGAAAAAAGTTCAGCTCTTTAATGGAGACCAGGTTGATCTCTTCGTTGACGATTCAACGAATCAGCTGATGACTTTCCGTTTGAAGATTGACGACACGACAGGCCTATACAACTCTGGAGAGAAACCGGACGGCGAAGGACAACTCGTGAATGTGATGAAATTCAGCGCAAACGATGCAAAGCTTCGTCCTCCAGTCGTTGCAGAATTTCTGCTGCAGGTTCTGGCACTGGGATCCGTTGCTCCAAACATCCAATTGCCTCTGCTGGAGATCTCAGGGGGATTTGGCGGTAATTTCAACTCCCAATTGAGGCTCCAGAGGAAAATGTACGATAATTCAAAGAGCAGTCCGCTGAAGCCTCAGACTTCCAAGCGGGCTCATCTACAAAGCGGTCAAGAGAGACCAACCAACTCATGGTTGTGAGTATATTTGTATCAATAGACATGACATTCACATGAAATGCGACTTCGTAGGACTCACATTCACTCTTCCCCCATTTGAAAATAAATTCTCCTTATTTGCAACAGAACCAACAGAACCAGAGAAGCTTGGCCTCTTGGCAAACTCTGAAACGGACGACAGATTTGAGTCAACCAACTTACGAAGCTTGGACGTTTTGGTCAAACTGTGAATGATCTGGTCCTTATCCTTCAACGTTTCCTTGAGCTGCAAGATCTCTTCCTCTTGTTCTTTCAAAATCTCGTGGTACTGTGTCTCAGTCGACGCCTTGAAGAAATTCATTTGATTCAGCGCAGAGAGTGTCTTGCGATGTGCATCTCTTAGTTGGTTCTCTAAGTTCGAAATGTGTGCCCTGTACTCTTCCATTTCGTAATTGACTCTGTGGTAAAACTCTTCTAAGTTTGACATCATCATCTGCTGCGCTTCTTTTTCGACTTCAACGCCCAAGATATCATTCAAAGCATCGTTTCGAAGAAGCACAGTCTCAGTTCTTTGGAGATCGTTCAATCGGCTCAAATGCTCGATTTTTTCGTTTTGCACTTTCACCTCTGCGCGGAGGGCGACTAACTCTGCATCAGAACTGGAGGACATTGATTCCTGGCTGGGTAGAAAACGAGACGAGGAGTTTGATTGGGCCTCAAGCATCTCGATTTTCTTCCTCTGCAATTCGATGGTTTGTCGAAGCTCTTCGATTATGCGCAGGGAGTCCTCATTAGCAGTCAACGACACCTTTTGATTCTTGTTCACAGCCATCACTATATCCTTGGCACGAGCTGCAAAACGGAGGGTGTTATACGTCTCTGTCACAACCTGCTGATCTAGGGCGCTTTGACTGGATCCCAAATGCACGGTACAGAGAATCAGTATGAGTGACGAGCCAGATAGCGCCGGCTGTAGAAGCCTGGTCAACTTGGAATCCCTGTAAGGAATGTGTTCCATCCCCGTGGCCACCATAGAGGTAGACATGAGTGATAGTTTGTTAATCACAGTGGAAAGAGCGAGTAGGGACTTGTTGATGAAGGCACCCTCCTTTCTTCTTTCGGCGCTGGAAGTTGCTCTCTCGGAACCAGCCAAGTCACAGAGCGAGAGGGTACGGCGCACCTCGTTGTTTGCAATCGAGTCAATCGTGTGTAAACGAAGCTGCATTATGGCGTGAGAACGGGACGATCTTGCGTTGTAGTCTGTGGCACACGTCTTTCTCTTGGTGTCGCCGGTCTTGATGAGCAGTAGAAGATGCTGCTTGGAAAGAACAGTCGAGCAGTTGACGCCGACAATCTTGGTACCAAACTCGGGGTCATCACGGATCTTCAAGTCGATGTTCATGCCCGAGTTGTTGCCTAGTAGGTCGATTATCTTCTCGTTGTAAATCTCCAAGTACGACACCGTCAAGATGTGCTGCTTTGAGCCCTCGCTCTCAATTGCACTGAAAATGTCGTCGATGGCCAACTTGACAAACCCCGGATCGTGCTCGTGTCCACGCATGGAATACGTCTTGCCGGAGCCTGTCATACCGTACGCGAACAAGGTGCAGTTGTACCCGTCATTCAAAAAGCTCTTGACCAAATGGGCACAGCTTCTGTCGTAGACTTCTCTGTTTGTGACCTGGCTGCTCGCAGCGAAGATGTTGTCGAAGCTGTACGACGTGCTGTCAGAGACGTTGGTGATGGTGTTTGAGTGCTCGTCGACGTACCAGTTCTGGTTTTTGGCGCGTGGGGGTAGCGGCTTGGGCCTTATACTGACCTTGATGGTGCCGGTGTAGGGATCTGAACGCTGGGACGGCGTCGAGGGACGGCTGCCTAAAGACGAGCCCGGTCTTGAGCGGGGACCCATGAACATGGGCGACTGCGGGCGATAGCCCCGGGAAGACGGCGGGCGAATTAGGTCGGAGGGCACATGGCTCGAAAAGGAAGGCGTGGATCTGCCGCTGGACGAGAGGGACGGACTGGAGCGCATTGTGCTGGATAAACTGGACTAAATAGCGGGCTCCGGTTCTCGGTCCGGGACAAAACAGGGGGAATATGGAACGCACAAGGAAAGCAATGGGTGGAAAGCAAAAACAAGAAGGCAGATATTAAATCGAGCCCGAGCTGGGCCTTTCCGAAATGTAAGAATACGTTGTTCTGCTATGCCAGAGGGACAGCAGACAACTTAAATCCAGCGAGCACACCACCAGCGAATTAGGGCGGCGCAGGCGAATAGGGAACACAGCAGATGCCTCAGAGGAACGAGGGAGTAGCAGGCGGGGACCGTGGTAGAAGATAGCAGCAGCGTGTTTAGACGAGAAGACAGAGACTAAGCGTGTTTACTATCGAGCCGTTTGCGGCAACATGACGAGCGCGGCGGCACGTGACACCATCTGGCGAGCGTTTCGCAGCCGCGGGCAGCTCTTGGACAGAGAGCATCACGGAAGCAAACAGGGCCGGCACGTGATGTCCTTGACGTAGCGGGCGTTCCAGGCGCTGTACTTGGAGTAGAGCAACGAGGTCTTCTGGCGCAAGGTGTGCATGACGAGGATGGCGCTGCGGATGTCGGTGAACTGCACGCTGACGCCGAGCTTGGACGACACCATGGGCGCCACCTCCACGATGCCGCCAAACTGGACAAAGTCCCACTTCATCCTGTCCACGTTGAACCCGGAGGTGAAGTGTTCCGCCGCGTTGGGGTATCCCCGGCGCCGGGACGCCTGGGCGTGTGCGTCGGGCCGCACGGGCTTGCTCAACGCAATGATCCGAGACGCCTTGTAGCCCTCCACCTCCTCCGAAATGTAGACGGGAAGAGGCTGGTGGCCGTCCTCGAGCCCGTGGGTGGGCCGTGCCCACGACACGCTGAGCGGCACGCCGTTGATGGAGCAGAGCGTGGTCTTGTGGGCGTACTCCATGAACTGGCGTGCGTGGCTCGGCGAGAGGAAGTGCACGTCCACGACGGGGTAGGCGCCGTCCTGGAGCACAACTTTCTCCAAGCCGCCACCGCAAACGGCCGCCACCACCGACGCAACGCTGGTTGACGCTGTCATGCCCGCCATGCTCACGATGCGCCGGTCGGGCGCCGCCACCGTCAGCCTCTCCCACGCGGGGTTTCTGTTCAACGTGACGTTCGACCGCAACGACTTCGTGGAGTACAGCTTCGCCACATCCACCGCGTGCTCCGAGCCGCTGGCACCCGTCAAGGAGGTGCCGTATATCTGCGCAGTTCTGCTGGTGGGGACAGTGGAGTTGCCCACGCCCGAGGCCCGCTCGGCCCGCTCCCTCATTTTGTGCATCAGTGTGTGGAGGAAGCGCCTCAACATGGCACGCTTGCTCTGGTCCTCCGTAGGGAGCGGGGCGGCGTTCCCGGGCCGCGTGCTCTTCTCGCCCTGGAACCGGAGCCACCAGTCCTCGTCGGCGAATTTGGAGGTCTTCACCATAGCAAGAGCGTTAGCAAGTGGATGTGTTTTTTGCACCCACAAACCCGCACCGGCTTGGCGCCGCACGCCCCGCCATTTCGCATCGCGCAAGCTCATCTCGGAAAAATCACCCACATGTCTTCCCGTTGACTATCCGGCATCCTCTCCTCCCTCAGAACGAAACTCTCGCCCGTCATGTCCAACGTCAAGCGCCAGGCAGAGCCGCTTGTGGAGCCCGCCGCGAAAAGACCCGCCGCGGCCAATGGCTTCAAAACCGTCCAAGAAGCGGACGTGGGCATCACAGAATACATCAACGAGTCGTACAAGACCGGCGGCGGGTTCTTTGGAACAATAAAACAGAGGTACTCGGACTTCCAGGTGTTTGAAATCGACTTGGCCGACAATGTTGTGCATCTCACGGACGAAGGCGTCGACTTGGGCTCCTCGAAAAAGGACCGCAGAATCGAAAAGAGACACACGCTTCGTGCGGACTTGCAGAACCTGTCGCCGGAGGAAGTAGAGCAGATAAAGCAGGAGAAGAAAGAGGCCGAAGAGGACAACCTGCGCGATCAAACGTCTGCGGAAGCCGCACCGGAGGTCAAGTACACGTTGGACGACGCTCACAGAGAGCGCCTTCTAGAGTACATAACCGCGGAAGAGCTCCAAGAAATCGAGGATTTGTTTGGCAACGGCGGCAACATGGAGACCAAGTCGGCGTTCCCAGACAAGACAAGGAGGACGCAGTTGCACCAGTTGTTCAGGCAGGCCTTCCAGGGCAAGTTGGAGACGATAACTTCGCCCGAGCACACATTCAAGGTCGCCCTCACCAAGGGCACGGGGCCCGCAAGACGGCAGAACAACGTCAACCACGTGGACGACTCCGGGGTCGTCAACTACGGGCTCGGCCCCTTCAAGAACTACTTGCATTTCACCGTGTACAAGGAAAACAGAGAGACCATGGAGATTGCGTCCACGATTTGCAAGTTCTTGCGCATACCAAACAAGAGCTTGAAGTACTCCGGAACAAAAGACCGCCGCGGAGTCACATGCCAGCGCTTCAGTATCCACAAGGGCAAGGTGGGCCGGGTCACAACGTTGAGCAAGGGCTTGAACGGAGCCGTTCTCGGAGGCTTCAGCTACGAAGACAAATCCTTGGGGTTGGGCGACCTCAAGGGAAACGAGTTCTACATCGCAATCAGGGACGTGAAGGCCCACCTGGAAGGCGAGGACGTCAATGCTACGATCAAGCGCTCTTTTGAGTCCCTCCAGGCAAACGGCTTCATCAACTACTATGGGCTACAAAGATTCGGCACGTTTTCCATCTCGACCCACGTCATGGGCATTCACCTTTTGAGGGACGACTGGAAGGGAGCCGCCGAGCTCATTTTGGCGGAGCAGGACAGGGTGGTGCCCGGCTCCGTGGAAGCACGCAGGGTGTGGGCAGAAACAGGCGACGCCGCCGAGGCCGCCAAGCTCATGCCTCGGCGGTGTTCCGCCGAGCACTCGGTCTTGAGTCTCTTGGCGAAGGAAAAGAAGGGCGCAGAGGGGTACAGCCTGAACTCGTACTTCCGTGCAATCATGCAGATTCCCCGGAACTTGCGGCTTATCTACGTGCACGCGTATCAGTCGTACATCTGGAACTTGGTTGCGTCCAAGCGGATAGAGCTTTTTGGTCTCAACGTGCAGGTGGGCGATTTGGTGATGATCGAGGAGAAATCGCCCGACGCAAAGATTGTCACCGAGGTGGTCGACGGCGTCGAGTTTGTGGAGGATGTGGCCGGGAATGCCTCGGATAAGGTGAAGGCGCTCACGCAAGAAGACGTGGACTCCGGAAAGTACAGCATCTTCGACGTTGTGCTTCCCTCGCCCGGCTTCGATGTCGTCTACCCAACGAACCCCCAGCTCATGGAGGTCTACGAAAAGGTCATGGCCAAAGACGGGCTCGACCCGCACAAGATGGCGCGCCGCGTGAAGGAGTTCTCGCTCTCGGGGTCGTACCGCTTGCTCATGGGCCAGGCGAAAGACCTCACGTACGAGACGGTCAGGTACCGCGAGAGCACAGAGGCGTTGCTACGCACCGACTTGGAGCTTTTGCGAGCAAGCAAGGAGGGGCAGCTGCTCGAACGCGTCATCAACAACACCAGTCCGGACGCCGACAGAACGGCCGTGATCTTGCGCATGAAATTGGGCGTGAGCAGCTACGCGACTATGGCGCTCCGCGAGTTCATGAGGGCGGACACGAGCCGGTTGAGCTCGAACTTCAACGTGGCAGAACGAGAGTAATTTACGACGAGCCTAGATGTCATGAAAGGCTAAGGAGATGCATACTAGTAAACATCAATTGTAACATGAATCATCATTTGTAAGCATGAATCATCAATTGCACATAAATCATCAATTGTGAAGCTAGGTGCCGAGCGGACTTTCTGAAGTTGAAAGACCGCCTGGCCCGGCCCAACCGGACATCGCTACGACAACTGCACAAACTTCAGACAGTTGAACACGCCACTTGTGAGCGATTGCAAGTTGCTCATGCGTGAAACCCGTGCAGCCGGCTGCGCAACAGAGCGCGCCGTTTTCCCAGATTTGGAGTTCCGCCCGTCAGCCTTCCAAACCGAAGATGCCGGAGTTCACGTCAGTCCAAATTTTAGGTTTCCGCCACGCACATCCGATACCGGACACCGGGCGTTGCGGAATAAAAGCGACCTTGCCTAGGCGTTGCCCGTAGTCTCTTGGGCGGCATGCCCGCGTCCGGATCTGCGTTTTTTGGCACCGGGCCCGCATTCAGGGTTCCTCGCCCCGAAGAGCGAACGCACTTTCGCCGGTGCACTTGACACCGCAATGACACAAGAACACCCGTGCACCACCAATCAGGTGAATGCAATCTCTGCCTCGCTGCGTTAGACAGTCACCAACCCAACGAGGCGTCAGAGCCGACCAAATTTTTTTCTTTTTGCAGGCGCTGCATCCCTAGTACTCCACCAGCCGAACATCTGCCTCCAGTGGGTTAGCGTGCATTTTGTCCCGTTCCCTGCCCCTTCCAGGCACGTTCCGCAATCTCTCGTGCCTCTCCACCGATTTCGGGCTTCCCATCCGCCCTGGCACCCACGACTTCCGCCTGAACCGCGTGGAACCCTACGGACTGCGAGCTCGCCGACCCGTGGCACCCTGACCGCTCTGCATTTTCTACGCAAGCTCCCGCGTCAGGCCTGGCCATACTACAATTCTGCCTCGCGCGTGCTCTGCCGGAAGGCGATCTACTTTCCGAGAGAAACGAGCACCGACACATCCCTACGGGCGTTCTACGGGCACCAAAGCCACACTGTGTAATTGACCTGTCTCTGACTGCGCTTTCCCAGCGATTTTGTCCCATTTCCCGCTTTTCCCGCCCCATAATTCACTATCTCCGAAGCCATGCCTGACAGACACAAGATCAAGCTCTTTTCCCATTTCAAGCAAGGCACCGTGCCCGACGAGCTGCTAGACAAGTCGGCCTCCAACCTGTCACAGCACGGGCGCAAGTTTCTAGGTTTCCATATCGGCAAGCACGAGTCGCAGGAGTCGCTAACGTCGCCCACGCTCACCAACTCCTCGGACCACCGCGAGCGGGCCTCCACTCCGCCCGTCCAGGCGGTGAACGCAACGGCACACACAAACATACACTCCCCGGGTATACTTGCACAGAACGCCCAGCGCCATGCCAGCAGCGACGACCACAACGCGGTGAACAAGTCCCACAGCATGGTGGAGCTCAAACGGCTCTTCAAGCCGACCCAGAAAGCATCAAGACTGCATCTCGGTAACCAGCACCAGGGCTTGTCCGCGCTGCCGGTCGAGGGGCACGCGCCCGGGCTGTCTGCGCTTCACAGCCGAGAGCAGCTGTCCACTTCGCTAGCCACGCTCATCCAAAACACCTCGACGCAGCTAATCCACCAGCAGCAGAGCAACCTGAAGCGCAAAGACGCGCCCTACCAGGAGCCATTTACGCAGGACGAGTCGCCCTTGGTCAAGAAGTACGGCAAGGTCAAGAAAGAATTGGGCTCCGGAGCAGGGGGCTCCGTGCGGCTCATCATCCGCCCGCTGGACCAGAAGACGTTTGCCGTGAAGGAGTTCAGGCCGCGGCGTAACACTGAGTCGTTCAAAGACTACACCCGGAAATGCACCGCCGAATATTGCATAGGGTCCACAATGAGGCACGCCAACATCATCAAGACGATCGACATCCTCCACGAGAACAACCGCTACTACGAGGTCATGGAGTACGCGCCAATCGACTTCTTTGCGGTGGTCATGAGCGGCGAAATGTCCAGACAGGAGATCAACTGCTGCCTAAAGCAGATCTTGCTGGGTGTGAGCTACTTGCATTCCTTGGGCTTGGCCCACCGCGACTTGAAGCTAGATAACTGCGTGCTCACCACCGATGGAATCTTGAAGATCATCGACTTTGGCAGCGCGGTGATCTTCAAGTACCCATACGACCAGTATGGGTCCAAGCAAGAGGACCTGATACACTACTGCCACGGCATAGTGGGCTCGGACCCGTATCTAGCGCCGGAGGTGTTGACGAACCTGAACTCGTACAACCCGCAGCCAGTCGACCTTTGGTCGATCGCAATCATATACTGTTGCATGACCCTCAAGCGCTTTCCCTGGAAGATTCCCAACCCTGAGAAAGACAACAGCTTCAAGCTCTACTCCATGCCGGACGACAATTGGCACGACTACCATTTATCCAACGAGTGCCATAAGTTGTTATTGCGTCAGCGTCATTTGAAGAACTTGGTGGCACGTCTGAACAAGAAACAAAAGCTTTTGAAGCTCAAAGAAGAAGACGAGAATGCCGACCAGGAAGAAACAGCCGACAAAGAGGAAATTGCCGACAAAGAGGAGACCACCAACGAGAAAGAGGAGATCACCGATGACAAAGAAGCGACGGCCGACGGTGCTGAAAACGCCGCCAATCCACCTGTCGCGAATGAGGGGGATGAGGAGGGGTTGCAAACCAAGCTCGATAGCATGAGCGGTGTCGAGATCCTCACGCCCGACCAGTTCCAAGAGGTGGCAGAGGAATTGAAGCTGATTGAAGAGCAGTTGGAGAAGTATGAAGAAATCAAGAACGAGATGAAGACCAAGTTCGCCGACGAGAAAAAGCACCACGAAACTCCACACGAGTCTGCTGCGAACGGGAAAGAGGATGGCGAGAGCGGCGTGAAGCGGAGCAAGAGCCATCACAAGCAGATCCACGGGCCCTACAGGCTCATGAGGTTGCTTCCGCACGTCTCGCGCCCAATCATACACAAGATGCTCCAGATCGACCCGCACAAGCGTGCCACAATTGAGGAGATCCTCGAGGACGAGTGGATAAAGGGGATTTCGTGCTGCACGTTGCGGCCCAAGAAGACGTCCGACGGCAACATTGACGAGGACGAGGACCTCACGCTCGAGAAGGGCTCTCCCCCGCACGAGCATACCATTGTTTTCGACGACGGGAACTCGTAACGGGCGACCGAAACAAGGTGGGTATCAATTTTTTTTCTGTCGACTCAGTCCGGGTCTTGGCCCAGGACTGCAGTGCGGCGCCGGTGTTGCGCGGAGTAGCGTGCACCAAGTGTAAGTCATAGATAATAAATCACATACGAACTGCGGTGTAATCGAAACCACTAATTGAGAGCAACTCCGCGGCTCACAAGACAGACAGAGAAAAAGCAATGCCACAGGGACCACCGGTAGCGCTCAACGCCCAGCGGTTGAGAACGACGCTTAAGATGGCAATCTCCAAGCTCAAGTTCCTCCAGGAAAAGAAAACGGCGCTTTCGAAGCAGCAGCGGCGCCAGCTAGCGGATCTTCTAGGCGCCGGAAAGGAGAGCAGCGCCAAGATACGCGTGGAGAACATCATCCGGGACGACATCTACGTGGAGCTCTTGGAGTTCTGCGAGTTGTACTGCGAGCTCTTGTTGGCGAGAAACCTGATAATCCTCGACACGCAGCGGACGGAGGTCGAGGGCGGGTTGCAGGACGCAGTGCTGCTGATCATCTACTGCTGCGGGCACACGGAGGTCAAGGAGTTGATTACGTTGGGAGACATGCTCCGAGTGCGGTACGGGGCGGAATACGCCAAGCGGGTTCTTGACAACGAGGGCGGCACCATGGTGCCCAAGAAGATCGTGCTGCGGTGCGACATCGAGCCGCCGCTGGAGTCGTTGGTGGACCTTTACTTGACGGAGATTGCTCGCGCGTACGAGGTTCCGTACTCGGCCGCCGTTCCGTTGGAGAACAGCGACGCGGAGAGCGGCAGCGACGACGGGGAGGACGGCGGGGTGAAGGAAGCGGCGGAGCCCGAGCCGGCGGCCGAAAAGGCCGAGAAGGCCGCGGTGCCCGTTGCCGAGCTCTCCGAGACGGACATCACCAAGCGGCCCAGCGTGCCGAAGAAGGCGGTGTCCAAGGCCAAGGCGGAGCAGAACGAGTTTGACCAGCTCAAGGAGCGGTTTGCCGCGTTGAAGAGAAACTAGCGGTCGGAATCCGCACAATATAGAGCTAATAGCACGGAAGAAGCAATAGAGTAACACGATGACACAGAACAACACAGCAACATAGCGTAGAGAAAGAGGCAATTTAGAGCAAGAGCAACGTAGAGCAACACAGGTACATAGAACGAGCATCTTGCAATGCTGATTCCTTTGCTCCCCAGACCATCTCGATGCGCGACCATATCTGCAAACGATAACAACAGTCCCACGGCGCAAACACAACCACCTGCGACGCAAGCGCCAACCAAGCCCGCCCTCCCTTGCACTCATATGAGACATGAGCTCCATTCTTACCACGAGGCAGACGCAGGAGCTCCGCAGGGCCAT
Organism: [Candida] wancherniae; assembly: GCA_003708715.3. NCBI lineage: Eukaryota > Fungi > Ascomycota > Pichiomycetes > Serinales > Metschnikowiaceae > Metschnikowia > [Candida] wancherniae. The sequence goes on along the minus strand of PPOZ03000004.1, from coordinate 745,272 downwards.
CGTGCAATACCTCACGCCGCACCTAGCGGACCGGCCCAGTGCGCTAGAGGAGGTGTGTGACGCCCTTGGCGTGACGGACGAGGCGCTCAACATCCCAAACTACCTCGAGAAGAAGTGGTCCACGGTGCTCCGCTTGCAGAAGCGGATCTTGGACTTGGAGAACGAGACCAACAGCTACAAGGCGCTCATCGACTCCGCCAACTCGGCGGGCGGCGGCGGCTTGGTGGTGCCCAAGAACAGGCTCAACTGGCTCCCGAGCTCCGCCACAAAGACGTTGCCCACGCTGTCGGCGCAGATCGTCAACTCCGTGGCCGTGCACCCCAAGTTGCCGTTGGTGGTCGCTGCGTGCGCGGACGGCTCGCTTCTAGCGTGGAACTTGGCCGCCGACGACTCCGCCGTGCCGCAGAAGGTGTGGAACGCCCACACACGCGCGGTGCATTGCATCAGGTGGTCCGCGGTGCCGCTGCAAGCGGGCGCGGCCAGGCACGGGCCGTATGTGCTCGCGTCGTGCTCCTCGGACTTGTCGATCAAGATCTGGGAGGGCGACGCCTTCAAGCAGACACGCACGCTCACGGGCCACGAGCACACGGTGTCCAGCGTGGCGTTCTCGCCCACCGACGCCAACGTGCTCTACTCCGCGTCGCGGGACAAGGCGGTGAAGGTGTGGGACCTTTCCAACGGCTACTGCGTGCGCACGTTTGTGGGCCACAGCGACTGGGTCCGGGACTTGGACGTGGTTCTGCTCCACCACGCGCTTCTGTTGGCAGACGCCCGGAAGTCGGCCTCCTTGGGCGACTTCATCGTGACGTGCTCCAACGACCAGTCCATCCGGCTCTCGCACCACACGGGCACCGGCTTGTCCATGCTCTTGGGCCACACACACGTCATCGAGAAGGTGCGCTTCTTGCCCATGGTGTCCAATCTGCATATCGACAAGTTCCTCCTACAGAACATCGACAGGTTTCCGTACCTCCTGAAGCCCATTGTCGAGAACCCCATATACAAGCAGTCTTTGGGCTTCAAGTACTGCGTATCCGCTGGAAGAGACAATGTGCTCAAGCTCTGGCTCCTCCCGCCGCCCACACTCCATCCGCACCGCCCGCCGATGCCCTCGGCCCAGAACAACTCGCAAGGCTGGCACATCCTCGACATTTTGGGCCACCTGTCGTGGGTCAAGTCCATCGAGATCCACCCCAGCGGGCGCTACATCATATCGGGCTCCGACGACAAGACCATCAAGATCTGGGATCTTGGCACGCTCGCCGAGCAGGGCAAGGTGACCTGTGTCAGGAGCCTAGGCGGCCACGAGGGCTTTGTGAACGCCGTGCACTTTGCGCGTTTCGAGGTCCCGCCGGACGCGAAGCTCGAGCTGGAGCAGGACGTCTTGAAAACGATCGAGGCGTCCATGCGGTGCCTCTTTGCCAGCGCAGGCACCGACAACACGGTGCGGATGTGGAGCTAGCTTAATTTTATTCACGATGTAACACTACCAATAAATGAGACGGACGGCTACGACTCGCCCTTTTCCACCAACTCGGGCGCCCGCTGCGCCCACTCGGTCCACGACCCGTCGTAGACGCGAATGGGGATCTTGGTGGACACCTTCTCGATGGCCAACTTCAAGATCACCGCCGTGACCCCGGTGCCGCACATGACTATGATGCCCTTCTTGGGGTACGCGGCCTCCAAGTCGAGACCGAAGCGGTCCTTGAAAAGCGCCAACAACTCCTCGCGCGACCGGTAGTGGCCCTGCTCGTTCAACACCGCGGTGAACGGCAAGGAGCGGGCGCCGGGCACGTGGCCCGAGGGCAAGCCCGGGCGGGGCTCGGGGTCCTTTCCGGAAAAGCGCCCAGCGGACCTGGCGTCAAACACGTCGTAGTCCGCGGTCAACGCCCGCGACGTGACCAAGTCGGCCAACTCGTCAAACTCAATCACCTCGTCGCGGTAGTTCTGGAAGAACAGGTCCTGGTCAATTCCCTCGTACTCGGCCTGCTCCGGCGCCGCCGCCACCAGGAGCTTGCCGGCCTCGACGTCCAGGCCGTGCGTCTCCTTGAACTCCTTGTAGTGGTCGAGCAAATACACCTTGGGGTGGCCGAACAAGGAGAAGGTCCATGCGGCGCGGGGCCCGGAGAACACGCCCGAGCGGTCGTACACAAGCACGGAGTCCAGGCGGCGGATGCCGAGCCGCAGCAACGCGCCGTCGAACGCCCGGTGCGGCGGCAACATGTGCGGGAACTTGCTGGTCTTGCAGCACACGTCGTCCAAGTCGAAGAACACCGAGGACCTGATTCTGTCCTCGGTCTCGAACTGCGTGCGGGCGTTTTGCGGGGCATTGGGCATGTGCCACGTGGCGTCCACGGGCACCACGCGTGCCGGGCTGGCGAGGATCTTGGATGCCGTGGCCGGCGACACAAGCGATACGGGCGTCAAGGACTTCATTGGGCTGTGGTGCGTATTGGTGGGGTTCTTGCACCCAGCTGCGAACTAGTGCGCGAACATCACCGCAGCAAGCACCTGGACGCAAAATGTGGAGAATGTCGCCGTGCGCTAGATGGCCGCGGCTCTTGCTCGCACGGAGGCCCGTTGGGCGGCGCAGCTTCGGGGGCTCGGCCGCGTTGGGCGAGCCCAAGCTCAACCAGGTGCCGCCGCAGAAAACGAGGAACATCGGCATCATTGCGCACATCGACGCGGGCAAGACCACCACCACGGAGCGCATGCTCTACTACAGCGGCAAGACGCTGCGGATCGGCAACGTGGACCAGGGCGACACCGTCACGGACTACTTGCCGTCGGAGCGCGAGCGCGGCATCACGATCCAGCTGGCGGCCATCTCCATTCCGTGGGCCAACCACAAGATCAACATCATCGACACGCCGGGGCACGCGGACTTCACCTTCGAGGTCATCCGGTCGCTCCGGGTGTTGGACGGCGCCGTGACCATCATCGACGCCGTGGCAGGCGTGGAGGCGCAGACAGAGAAGGTGTGGAGGCAGGCGGACGCGCTCGGGATCCCGAGGATCGCCTACATCAACAAAATGGACCGTGCGGGCGCCGGCTTCAGCCGCACGGCCAAGGAGATCGTCACCAAGTTGCAGACCAGGGTGGCGCTCTTGAACTTGCCGTACTTCACCACCGATGCGGCCGGCGACGCGCACTTCCGGGGCACGCTAGACGTGCTCCACAAGAAGCTACTTGTGTGGGACTCTGCTGACGCCACCGGCAAGACGATCGAAGTTGTCGACTTGCGCCAGGACGACCCGCACTTGGCGCCGCTCTACGACATGGTGCTGAAGAGCAGGGAGTCTATGGTCGAGACGCTCGGCGAGTTGGACGAGTCTGTGATCGAGGAGTTCTTCGAGGTGGGCGAGGACTACATGGCGGTGTCCGCAGGCACGCTCAGAAGGGCCATCCACGCGGCAACGCTCGCAAACAAGTTGACGCCCGTGCTCTGCGGCTCCAGCTTCCAGAACATCGGCGTGCAGCCGCTCATGGACGCGGTGGTGGCGTATTTGCCCTCCCCGCTACAGACAGGGCTCCCCGAGATCACCTCTTCGTCGACAAAGAAGGTGGGGAAGCAGCGCCGCAAAAGCTCGCGCGTGAGCCAGGCCGTAGAGGTGCCCGTCCAGATGGACGAGCGCACCGGCTTGGTCGTCAACAACAACCGCAACTTGACGGTGGCGCTTGCTTTCAAGGTGATGACGCACCCTGCCCGCGGCCTCATGACGTTCTTCCGCGTCTACAGCGGCAAGCTCACGTCCAACTCGACGGTGTTGAACACCCGCACGGGCCAGAAGTTGCACTTCAAGAAACTCATGTTGATGCACGGCGACGTCCCCGAGGAGGTCCTGAGCATTCTGGCGGGCAACATCGGGGTGGTGGCCGGGTCGAACGAGGAGATCTTCACCGGCGACACCCTTGTTTCGCACGGCGCGTCGGGATCCAAAGGCTTCAACGAGTTGGAGTCGCACCTCAGGTTGCTCCCCATCGAGATCCCCCCTCCGCTCTTCAACTCGAGCATCGAGCCTGCCACGGCAGGGGACGCCAGACACATGGAAGACTGCATCAAGCAGCTTTTGCGAGAAGACCCATCTCTCGCCGTTCATGTGGACGACGAAATGGGACAGACTGTGCTCAGCGGCATGGGCGAGCTCCACCTCGAGATTGTCCGGGACCGCTTGCTCAACGACATGCGGGCGAAGGTCAGCTTGCGCAAGGTTGCAGTGTCCTACAAGGAGAACGTCTCGAAGCCCGATGGGAGCGTCACACGCATCGCCAAGTTTGACAACCCCGAAGTCTACGTGGAGGTGAGCCTCGACTCCTTCGAAGGTGACGCTAGCGAGAGCCTGTTCTCCGAGGAGGAGGGCGCTGTGATCACAGAGCACGACAATAACATTATCATCTTGGACCCAGCAGCCACGTCTGCGGAAATGAAACAAGCCTTGGAGGAGCGGAGGTGGAAGTGCGAGGCCTCGATGGACGATCTTCAGGAGAACCTCTTGAGAGGGTGCATCACTGGGCTCCAGATTGGCGGGCCGCTCTACGGCCTCCCGCTTCACTCCTGTGTTGTGCGGATCCATTCCTGGAACTTTCCCGTCAAGGACAAGACCGAGCCGCCGTCGTCGTTGCTCGACGTGGGTAGGAGGGCGGTCAGCACAGCGGTCTCGGAGTTGAACGACAAGCCCGGGGACCGAATCTCTGTGTTGGAGCCCATCATGCGCACGCGGGTGTCTGTTGACTCGGACGTCTTGGGCGAGGTGCTGCACGACTTGAACAGTCGCTGCCAGGCCACGATCTTGTCTATCGAGGACGACGGCTTGGACAAGATGGACGTCCAAGGGTGGGCCAGGGCCGAGGCTGAGAGGATCTACGTGCCGCCGGACTACACGATGAAGAGCTCCGAGTACGAGATCAAGAACAAGAAGGTGATTATTGCGGAAACGCCCTTGAAGGAGATGGTGGGGTACCTCTCGAAATTGAGGTCCATGACGCAGGGCAAGGGCTCCTTCGACATGTCGTACAATGGCATGAGCAGGGCCACCAAAACGAGGTTGAACACGCTCCGCAGCGACTTCTCGCTCCAGTAGTGCTCCTACTTGTACATATCCGTGTCGCGCTACGGAGCGAGAGGCGTGCTTTCCCGGCGCCTCTCCGTATACACATGATAAAATAGAACGGCGGACACTGCATCCGCTCCCGTACTACAAAACTGGCTAGGCTGTAGCATACCATTAATCTGTTCGTGGGAAGTTCTCCCCGCCCCGGTCACATGGCTCTGTTTCGGCAGGTCGTGCACGGGCCGCGCTCTACGCGAGGAAGCTTACTCCACATATGATCTGCCAGTTCTGGCTCCACGTACCTCCCCAAACATGAGCGATTACCCCAGTCCAACAGTGGACACCTCCACGAGCAAATCGCCCGTCACGCATGCGGTGGAAGACCGGGAAGAAACGCCGGGCTCGTCGTCAACGTCCTCGTTTGTTCCCATTGACTCGGTGCAAGACGCCATCCAACTTATTGACGAGAACAAGAAGTTCAACGAGGGCATTTTGGACTACATCAGCTCGGTGAGCGGGACCAAGGGCGAGTACCGGATCATCTCCGTGTTTGGCTCGCAGTCCACGGGCAAGTCCACGCTTCTCAATGCGCTCTTCAACACCAACTTCGGTGTCATGAACGAGACCAATCGCCAGCAGACAACCAAGGGAATCTGGCTTGCGCTCAGCCCCGGCGTGAGCAATAGTGTTGCTGACCAAAAGGGCGTGTCTCGCGACAGCATCCTTGTCATGGACGTGGAGGGCACGGACGGAAGGGAGCGCGGAGAGGACCAGGACTTCGAGCGCAAGGCTGCGCTCTTTGCCTTGTCCACAAGCGAGATTCTCATTGTCAACATCTGGGAGACACAGGTGGGCTTGTACCAGGGAGCCAACATGGGCTTATTGAAGACCGTGTTTGAGGTGAACTTGTCGCTCTTCGGCACGTCCAAGCTCCAAAGCGATAGCGACCACAAGGTGCTCTTGCTCTTTGTGATAAGAGACCATTTGGGCGTCACTCCCAAGGAGTCGCTTGCGGCCACCATCACCCAGGACTTGTTGAAGATCTGGGACTCGCTCAACAAGCCGGCCGAAGTGGCACACTTGGCCTTCGAGGACTTCTTTGATTTGGCATTCCACACATTGAGCCACAAGGTCTTGCAAAACGACAAGTTTGTGCACGACGTCAAGCTCTTGGGCAACAGATTCATCGACACGTCGGACGAGTCGTTTTTGTTCAAGCCCTTCTACCACCACGACATTCCCATCGAGGGCTGGACGATGTACGCGGAGAACTGCTGGGACCAGATCGACAACAACAAGGACTTGGACTTGCCCACGCAGCAGATTTTGGTGGCCAAGTTCAAGTGTGACGAGATCGTGTCTGCCTGCACCGCGGAGTTCCTTGACGTGTTTGAGCATGCCAAGTTGGAGGCGGTCACTTTGGTGGACAGCGGGGCCGCCTTGGACTACCGCGATATTGCCCGGAAGCTCTCCAGCTTGAAGGACTCGGTCTTGAACAAGTACGACGCTCTTGCATCGAAGTACAATTCGTCCGTTTACGAGCAGAGGCGTACGATCTTGAACGAGAACTTGAACATCAAGCTCTCCGAAATCATCGCAATGTACTCCAAGCGCTTGTTGGCAACGTCCGTGAAGTCGTTCAGTACTGAGTTGTCCAAGAAGACAAGAAGCGGCACTTTCACGGAGAACGTTGTCCAGTTAACAGAGAAGTTGACGGCAGACTTTGCCGAAAGCTTGGCTTTGCTTTCTCTCGGCGGTCAGTTGAACACGAATGAGTTTGCCGAGAACCTAGAGATGGAGGTGGGCAGAATTGTCGCAAAGCAGCAAGTCGTGGAGTTGAACCAGGTCGTCAACAAGCATTTAAAGAGATTGAGCAACGGCTTGAAAACCACTATCCTGGAGGAGCTTGCCAGTCCGAGCGACTCGAGCTGGAACCACATCTTGGACAAGTTCAAGTCGATCACATCAGCTACGTTAGGAAAGTACGAGCGACCAGATGGATCGTACGACTTTGAGGTCGGCTGCAGCCCCAGACTCAATGCCTTCACGGCTGAGGTGATTGAGTTCAAGTCGTGGCAATCGCTACAGGAGCTACTTCAGAAGTACATCTCCAAAGAGAACTTCCTCAATCTTTTGAAGGAGAGGTTTGACGACAAGTTCCGGTACGACGCTAACGGGCTCCCCCGGTTGTACCAAAACGCCAAAGAGTTGGAGACGACATTCTCGGAGTCCAAGGAGCACGCCATGAAGGTGTTCCCCATTCTCTCGTTCGCCAGGCTCGCGGACGGATCGGAGGTCAGGCCCCCTGTGGATGTCAGCAGTAAGAAGTTGAAGCGCAAGTACGAGGCGGTGAGGCTCGAGGAGACTCTCGACAACGAGGCAGAGCTCGAGGACGTGCACGACACGGATTCGGAGGACGAGGGCGAGAGCGGGCAACGGTGTTTCGCAGAGATCTTGAGCGAGCGCGAGAAGAGCGATGTGTTGGCGAAGTTCAAGAAGGAGATCGACGCCAAGTTTGTGGAGACCAAGCGCTCGATCGTGCAGCACGTGACGCAGATCCCATACTACATCTACTTGGTGATCATGGTTCTCGGGTGGAACGAGTTCATGGCCATCTTGCGCAACCCGTTCTTCTTCACGTTGTTGTTGGTGTTGGGGGCCGGGGTGTACGTGATGTACCAGATGAACCTCCTAGGCCCCGCGATGGTGGTGGCGCAGAGGGTCATCGACGAGAGCATCAACGTCGGCAAGCAGAAGTTGAGAGAGCTACTTCTCGACGAGCACGAGTTCCACGGGCGCAACTTGGAGAAGATAGGCGAGACCAAGGAGAGCATCGAGATGCAAGACTTGCCCGGCGAGGAGGACCCCGAGCTTTGAGGGCCAGGGTCAGTGCTCAGCGAACGCTGGGCCCGATCTGTCGCATTATCTATATCGCCTAAATCTAGCGGCACGTACTGAATGTAGACTAGCGCGAAGTTTGAGTGCGGAAGGCAACGGGCCCGAGAAGTGCTACCGCAAAAGTGCGACCTACCCCAGGCCTGCACCCAGAAGACTGCAAAACTGCGTGCCACGTATCTCGCATATGGGCGGTTCCTGGGGATCTCAGGTCCCGGGCGGAGACCGAGCCTTGCGACGGCTGCCAGGCAACGGCACAGCGATCGTGCGGGGCCGCCACGGCCCATAGCGGCCCTGCCGGCGACACCGATGTCCGGGCCGCGTGCGACGTCTCCCTGCCGCGGCCGGTCCACATGTGAGGCGGACCGGTTGATGTAGTATTTCGCAAGCGAGTGCCATACAGCCCGCCACAGAAGAACAGAAAAAAGGAGAGGAACGTCAGCACGAGCGGGCCGGCCGGGCTGGGCCCACCACACCAGGCCGCCGGCGGTGCGTGGACATACCACGGCATGAAACGGCGACCGCGCCATGGCTCGGTGCGAATGTAACCTGCCCAAAAAATCCGTGCACAGAGGGTCGCGGCGGCGGCGCCTCTGCATCATTGCAACCTGGTATTATGAGTGTTGTGCGTCGATTATCAGGGTAGTGGGGATAAGCCCGCGCAGTGGGTGGGGCTATATACTGCGACGGATGCCCGGTAGCGACGGCTCAGATCGACATTTTCTTGCACGGCGCATCGCATCCGCTGGCTTTTATTTGTGGGCTGGAATCCCGTCGTTTTATCATTGGCCCGCCGCTCCTTTTCGCTAGCGTTGCCTCCATTTTCCCACCGCGTGCTTGGATCGCACCTGCAACGAAGACGACCCAACGCCCGCAACAACAGAAAAAGAGCTAGGCTACGGCGCTTGACAGCTTACGGATCTCCGACCGACGCCGGAACATCCCTGGCATTTTGTTTCTGTCCAGACCCCCGCTCTCCTTCCTGCCATGACGCTCGGCAAACACAGCCAGGGCAGCGACATCTCCTTGGCCCTGAGCACGTCGTCGCCGTTGTCGGACTCCGACTCCGCAACCGTGTTGAGCTCGGCCATGTTCGAGTTCCAGCAGAACATCAACTTCTCCAAGTTGGCGCTCTACGCGTCGTCCGTGTGCGATGCGTTTGACCAGGCCATTCGCGAGGGCTCGCCCATCACAATGCTCCCCAACTACAAGATCCTGCCCTCGGGCCAGGAAAACGGCAACATCTTGGTGGTGGACTTGGGCGGCTCCACCTTGCGCGTGGCCGTGATCTCCATCCGCCCCCCGGGACGCGGCGCCCAGAAGGACAGGATCTCCGTCGTGGTGTCCGGGAAGTGGACCGTGGAGAACACCTTCAAAGCCGTCAACGCGCAGTTCTTCGAGTGGATCGCCGACAAGATCCACGACACGCTCTCGCGGCAATCCGTCATTCTGCCGCTGTCCGTCATCACCACCGGCATCACGTGGTCCTTCCCGTTGGAGTCCACGTCCTACAACACCGCCAAGATCTTCCACATGGGCAAGGGCTACTTGGTTTCCGACGAGATCTCCGGCTCGGACTTGAGGTCCTTGTTGGAGTCCATCGTCAAGCGGCGCCACGGCATAGACATCAACGTGCAATCCATCATCAACGACTCGCTCGCGGTGTACGCTGCCAGCCGCTTTCTCGACTCCAGCACCATGTTGGCTTTGGTATTGGGCACCGGGCTCAACTTGTGCTGCCAGGTGAGATCGTCGGATCTTATCGCGTCAGAAAAGCTATTGCATAACGAAGACAATGTCTTGTTCAACACCGAAACATCGATGTTTGGAAACACGTTAGTCGAGCCCTTTGCAACAAAGTACGACTGCATCATAGACAGCAGGTTTGCTGCCTGCCCACAGTTCTTGCCTCACATGTCTTTGGATCCACACACAAACACCATCTTCCAACCATTCGAGCTCTTGACCTCTGGAAGGTACTTGCCTGAGTTGGTACGCTTGGTTTTGGTTGAGGCGATTGCCAAGAAGGAGATTTTTGCTGTGCAAAAAAACTTCGAGTCTCTAGGCACTTGCTACGAGGGTTTTACCGGCGAGTTGATGTGTTTCATCTCAGAGACAGACGAGCATGAGCTCATTGCCAATAAGCTAGAGAGCGAGTTTGGATGGGCCGCAGGCCTGGTGACGTTGTCCGACGTCATCAGCTTGAAGATGTTGGTCAAAAGCGTCATTCTGCGTGCAGCCTTCATCGTGGCCATTGCAATCGTGGCCTACGTCAAGTTGTTGGCAAAGCACAACGGTCAGTTCGCGACCGACGTCTTTACCATTGGGTACGTCGGATCAGTATTGGAGTATTTCCATAACTTGAGGAACATGACACTAGAGTTTGTCAACGGCTGCCCGGACATCATAGACTTGGGTGTGAAGGTCAAGCTCCAGTTTGTCAACGAGAGTTCTTTGGTGGGCACTGCCATTGCTGCCGCGAGCCGTGCGTGAAGCAGGGCTCCACATATATTCTTGCATGTCTAGGCGGATCTTCCGCCCGTAAATAGAAGTAACGATCAAATGACCACGGTACTGTAAGTTTAGAAGGAATACTGTAAGGGGAAATTATGAAGAAAGCATTGAGGGAAAGATATTAGTATGTGTATTCGTTATTCAATCACAACTTGGCCCGGATGCCGTAGGCAGCGTCGTCGCACACAACTAGCACGTTAGGGTGGTCCTTCAAGTATGTCGACGGGAATTGGGGATCGTTTGCCGCGCCGTAGAGCGTCTTCTCGAGCGCGTACCTTTTGTTCTTGCCCAAGACGATGATGGCGATCTCGTCGGAGGAGTCCAAGATCGTGGAGATGCCCACGGACAAGGCGTGGCGGGGCACCTGCGACTCGTCGTTGTTGAAGAAGCGGGCGTTGGCCGCTATCGTGCTCTGGACCAAGTCCACCTTTCTGGTGCGCGAGTCCCGCAGCGAGCCCGCCTCGTTGAAGGCCAAGTGGCCCTCGGGGCCAAGGCCGCCCAAGAACAAGTGGATTCTGCCGGCGCTCCGGATCTTCTCCTCGTACGCAGCACACTCCTTCTCCGGGTCCGGCGCGAGGCCGTTCAAGATGTTGATGTTCTCCTTCTTGATGTCCACGTGGTTGAACAACTTGTCGTACATGAAGTACTGGTACGACTGCGGGTGCGAGGGCCGGAGGCCGAGGTACTCGTCCATGTTGAAGGTGACCACGTTGGCGAACGACACGCGGCCGGCGCGGTAGGCCTTCACGAGGTTGGCGTAGATGCCCTCGGGCGAGGAGCCCGTGGGGAGGCCCAACACGAACGGCTTGCTGGGCGTGGGGCCGAAGTCGTTGATTCTGTTGATGATGTAGCTGGCCAAGTACGCGGAGGCATCGTGTGGGGAAGAAAAGATTGCCAGTCTCATGGGGACGCAGAAGGTGAGGCCGGGTGCTAAGGAAAGGCTTATGGAGAGGCTCAAATCTAGAGGCCCAAAATCAAGAGGCGCCGGAGTGCTCTTCAAGGGTTTTGGCGCTCCGAGCCCGATGGCACTAGTGCGATGGTCCCGCGGGCCTTATCGCGGCAACGTTGCATAATGCAACGTCGGGAGTCTCTTCCGAAATTGGGCAACGTGCCGGACTAGTCACTCCGCGATGAGGTTGCAGATGCAACCCCGTATCTATATTAGTAGAGGGCCTTGCTCGGGAGCTCCGAGCCCAGCAATTTGCACCCTGCGGAACACTTATACCCTGCCAACGTCTGCGCTGCAATGCTTAAATTCACCAACTGCCGCTTGTGCGACAGGGGCGTCCTCACCGAGGGCGTGCTCTACGTCGACCAGAAGCTGGGCAAGATAGCGGCGGGCCCCCGGGACGGCGAGCCCGTGCGGGAGGTCGACTTGCAAGGGGCGATTCTTGCGCCCGGGTTCATCGACATCCAGAACAACGGCATCTTCGGGTTGAACTTCAGCGCGTTGAACGCGGAGTCCACGGCCGAGGACATCGCGCAGTTCAAGGCGTTCTACCGCGATTGCATGACGAAGGAGCTCGCCATGGGCGTGACGGCGCTCTGCCCCACGGTGACGTCGTCGTTCCCGGAGGTGTACCAGAAGGTGGTGCCGTTGTACAAGAAGACGCGGTCGGCGCACATGGCGGACTCGTTGGGCGCCCACCTCGAGGGCCCGTTCATCAGCGAGAAGAAGAAGGGCTGCCACCCGGTGGAGACGTTCGTGGACGGCACGCGCACGTCGTTCGATGCGGTGTACGGCCACGACAACTTGCTCCACAACGTGGCCATCTTGACCGCGGCGCCCGAGGTGCCGGGCGTGTTGCAGTCGGTGCCCGAGCTCGTGGAGAACACCGACGTGGTGTTCTCCATCGGCCACACCAACCTGGACCACGCCACGTGCATCGACGCCGTGGCCCGCGGCGCCTCCATGGTCACGCACTTGTACAACGCCATGCCGCAGCCGCACCACCGCGACGCCGGCGTGGTTGGGCTTGTCACCGAGCCGCGCGTGGCCCAGCACGCGCCCTACTTCGGGCTCATCTGCGACGGCGTCCACGTGGCGCCGTCCATGTGTGTGTTGGCGTACCGCGCCAACCCGGACAGGTGTGTGCTCACGACGGACTCCATGCACCTCATTGGGTTGCCCGACGGCACGTACAAGTGGGACAAGCAGCGCATCGTCAAGCAGGGCTCCTCGCTATATTTGGAGGGCACCAAGACGTTGGCGGGCTCGGCCACGCAGCTCGCCGACTGCGTGCGGAACTTGGTAGCGTGGGCCCGCATCTCGTTGGCCGAGGCGGTCAAGACCGTTACCAACAACGCCGCGGACTCGTTGCGCATCTCGCACAAGGGCTACTTGAGCGTGGGCAGCGACGCGGACCTCGTGGTTTTGAGCGACGCGGGCAAGGTCCTCCAGGTGTACAAGTTGGGTCTCCCGGTCAGCGCCGAGAAGCGTGTGGCCGCTGCCTTGTAGTGTAATTTAATGAGCATACGGTGAGCAGATAAGCGCGATAGATAAGAGCAGTAGAGAGCGCAAGCGGCAAAGCAGCAAAGCAGCAAAGAGCGGCAAAGCAGAAAAGAGCGCAAAGAGCGGAAAGAGCGGAGTGAGCAGTAAGAGCGAGCCGAGATAAAGGCAACAAAAGCGAGTGAGCGCTTTGCCATTTGTCTTGGTGGCTGCGCTATGAGACCGTGCATTCCGCACCCCACCTGTCATACCTGCGCGCACCTAGATCCGAGCCGGACCCACCCAGACCCTTCAAAATGCACCCCGTCCCCATGTGGTGCCGAAACTACGCCTCCGCCGCCCGCAAGGTGCTCCAGCATGCGCACTACGACCTCCACCCGTGGCCCAGCGCCAAAAAGCCCACGCCCTACGACATCTTCAAGATCTCGGAGGCCGATTACGACAACAGGCCCGCGTTCGACCGCGCAATCAAGAGCATATACCAGAAGTACGTGAAGATCTACCACCCGGACATAGCGCAGCTGTGCGACATCCTCGGCAGCAACGGCAAGCCGCTACTGAGCCAGCAGAAACGGCAGCGCTTCGACGACGTGCAGAGCGCGTACGACATCCTCAAGAACCCAAGCAACCGGCAGGCGTTCCGCCGCGCCCAGGACACCTCGTGGAGCGACTACCAGCGCGGCAAGACCTCCAGCTTCGAGGCCTACCGCATGGCCAACGCCCACCGCAAGCGGTACTCGTACGAGTGCGACCCGAAGCTCTGGCACGCAACCACGTGGGACCAGTACTACAAGATGCGCTACGGGCGGCCCGCGCCCACCAAGGAGGAGTGGGAGCGCAACAAGTGGAAGATCTTGTGGCGCGTGTTGGTGGTGGCCTCCATCGTGGTGGCGCTCCAGATCATGTTGGCGGTGGAGCGGGCCGAGGAGTTCAGCCGCCAGAGACGCCTCACGAACCTCCGCGCAAACGCCAACTTGGTGGACGCCTACAACAACTACGACGACGGCTTCTCGCGCTTCCAGCGCATCCGCCGCTTCTTGCTCTACCGGCGCCTGGGCTTGAGCGAGCGGGACGCCGAGGGCTTGAAGACAGAGGAGAACGACATCTTGACCAAGTACGCGCAGGACCAGGTCAAGAAGATGTGAGCCGACTCAATAGCGATTATGACGACAATGCCAGAACCACGCGGGCCGTGACGGACAGGCCCTTGGACTGACCCCTTGGACTGACAGACCATTGGACTGACAGGCCCATTGGACAGACCCATCGGGTATGTCACGTGACCGGCCCCACTGTAGGTGTTACTCGCGGTCGGGGATGCTGGACCAGCGGCACAACCAGACCAGCATGGACTTCAAGGACCCGTCCACGGTGCTCGATCTCAACAACATCCGCAAGGCGTTGGTGCGGATGGAGGACACCATCGTGTTCGACTTCATAGAGAGATCGCAGTTCTATCTGCTGCCCAGCGTCTACGAGAAGAACAAGTACAACATCAAGGGCTTCGACGGCTCGTTCATGGAGTGGCTCCTCTTGCAGACGGAGCGCGTGCACTCCCAGGTCAGGCGGTACCAGGCGCCCGACGAGACGCCGTACTTCCCGGACCAGTTGCTCGAGCCGTTGTTGCCCTCGGTGGAGTACCCGCCGGTTTTGGCCTCCTACAGCGACGAGGTCAACGTGAACCAGGAGATCTTGCAGTTCTACGTGCAGAAGATCGTGCCGGAGGTGTCGTGCTGCGCCGGCGACCAGCCGGAGAACTCGGGCTCGGTGTCCGTGTGCGACGTCGAGTGCTTGCAGGCCCTCTCGCGCAGAATCCACTTCGGCAAGTTCGTGGCCGAGGCGAAGTACAGGGCAGACCCCGAGACGTACAAGAAGCTCATCTTGAACAAAGACGTCAAGGGCATCGAGGACAGCATCACGAACAGCGCGGTGGAGGAGAAGATCTTGCTCAGGTTGAAGGAAAAGTGCGAAGCGTATGGCACGGACCCGTCGTTGAAGTACTCGCAGGCGCCGCAGTCGAAGGTGAAGTCCGACTTGATTGTGCGGTTGTACAAGGAGTACGTGATTCCTCTCACGAAGAAGGTGGAGGTGGACTATTTGCTTAGAAGACTAGAAGAGGAATAGGTGGTGGGCGCGTGTCACGCCCGGAGAATGCACATGCAAGCGTGTCGGGTTTTTCAATCTAGCAAGGTCGACCGCAATGGAAATAATACACGTGTAGACGGCCTAATAGTCAGCGTTTAATACTGGGGTAGGGTACGTGTAGCGGCTTCTGAGCAGGAATCTCACGCCGCCTCCCATGTGGCAGCACGTTCTTGGCTTGTGTGCAGTGCGCCGATATGTTTTGCACCCAAAAGACGGTGATTTCATAGATATAAAGCGGGACCAAATTCCTGGGCGGCTCCAGGGGAATTCTTGACGGTAGTCTCCCAAAACCAGGTGCTGAATTTTGCTGCATCCTCTCACGTTTTCTCTACTCCTCGCCGACCTACAGCGCAACAACATGCTTGACATATACGTTGACTCTCAGGTCCTCAAGGTGGTGGGCTTGTCAGTAGTTGCTGTGACAGCCCCAATGGTTCTCTCGCAGAAGTTCTCGAAGATCGTGCGCTCGTTGTCCGTGTTCATCTGGGCCTGCTTTGTCAAGCCCTTGATCAACAAGCGGGGCCTGGCCCACGGGGAGCAGCAGCAATTCTTGGACCAATTCTACGGCAACCAGGCACACGTCTACGACACGACCCGGCTGATCCTCTTAAAGGGACGCGAAGAGTGCTTGCGCTTGGCCGCCGCACACCTCCCGGAAAAGAAGGGCGACTTGGTGTGGGTGGACATTGGCGGCGGCACGGGCAAGAACATCGAGATGATGAACTCCGTGTTGCCCTTGGGCACCACCTTCAAGGCGGTGTACCTAGTCGACTTGTCCCACTCGTTGTGCGAGGTGGCCCGCCAGCGCTTTGCCAACAAGCCGTGGGCCGAGAACGTGGTGGTGGTGGAGGCCGACGCGTGCGACTTCTCCATCGACTACGCCCACGCGGACTTGATCACCTTTTCGTACTCGTTGCTGATGATCCCCACCTTCAACGCCGTCGTTGACAACGCGGTGCAGCTCTTGAACAAGGACTCGGGCATTGTGGCCTGCGTCGACTTTGGGATCCAGAGCAAAGACACTGTGATTGGCCGCGTGAACACTTTGGGCGGCCTCGTGAACAGGAACATCTCGTGGGTGCTCCGCAACTTCTGGAGAATCTGGTTCGAGGCCGACAAGGTGTTTTTGGACTCGTCCAGAAGGAACTACTTGGAGTACAAGTTCGGCACGGTCAAGTCCATCAACTCCTACAACAACGCGCTCGGCAGGATTCCTTACTACATATGGATTGGCTGCGACAAGACTCGCTCGCACCAGTTGCTCCACCGCATCAACTGCTTGGCCACGGAGTCGCCGTACTTGGCACCCTCGGACGAGACCCAGCAGATCGAGTACCCCATTCCGTACGCCAGCGAGGACGGCAAGATCAAGTCCGACTCGCCCATCAGCAAGGGACACGAGGCGGCCTTGGCCAACTTCAGGAAGAGCTTGCCCTTCCCCTCCATCTACTACCAGAAGGAGCCCTGGAGAGTGTACTTCGACGAGGTCAACCCCCAGTACCAGCAATTCGCCAACCAGTACATCTATGCGTTCACGTGGGAGGACCCCAGGGAGGACCACAACATCTTGAAGTTCAACAGCCAGGACACGGTCTTGACCATCACGTCCGCCGGCGACAACGTCTTGTCGTACGCCAGTTTGCCAGACCCGCCACGCAAGATCCACGCGGTGGACTTGAACCCGTGCCAGAACCACCTTCTTGAGTTGAAGTTGGCCGCGTTCAAGGGCTTGTCGCAGAAGCAGATCTGGCTGATGTTTGGCGAGGGCAAGATCGACGGCTTCCGCGAGCTTCTCATCTCCCAGATCAGCTCCCACATGTCCTCCAACGCGTTCCAGTACTGGATGGACAAGGGCGAGGCTGCCTTCAATGTCAAGGGCCGGGGATTCTACGACACGGGCTCCACCAGATGGGCATTGAGATTGGCCCGTGCCGTCTTTGCTGTTTTCGGCGTCAGCGGGTACATCGACGAGTTGTGCTCGTGCACCAACATGAAGGACCAGATCCGGATCTGGTCCACCAAGGTCAAGCCTGCGCTCTTCAACCCGTTCGTGGCCACGCTCCTCGTGGGCAACCCGCTCTTTTTGTGGAAGGCGCTCGGCGTGCCAGCCAACCAGGCCGAGTTGATCGGCGACTCTGTGTTGAAGTACGTCATTGACACCTTGGACCCCGTTGTCCGCCGCTCGTTGATTTCCACGGACAACTACTTCTACTACTTGACCTTGAAGGGCAAGTACAGCAGAAACAACTGCCCAGACTACTTGACCGACAAGGGGTACCAGAACCTCACCACCGTCAGGGCCAACGGCGCAGCACCCATCGACAACATCCGTCTTCACACCGACACGTTGCACGACGTGTTCTCGCGCCTCAGCCGCAAGTCGATCACTATCGCCATCATCATGGACCACATGGACTGGTTCGACCCCGAAAAGAGCGACGCCAAAGAGGAGATCTTGGCCGTCAAGGAGTGTCTCGTCCCGGGCGGACGCGTGATGCTCCGCTCTGCTGCTCAGTACCCCTGGTACATCAAGACGTTTGAGAGCTGCGGCTTCAAGTGCAAGCCAGCCGCCATCAGGCACTCGGGCGAGTCGATTGACCGCATCAACATGTACGCGTCGACCTGGGTCTGCACCAAGGAGCAGTCCAAGAACTCACTAACCGAGGCACGTGGCCGCCGCCGGATGAGCAGCTTGAAAATATAGACACATAGAGGAAATAAAACACTCAGCTATACCTCCCGTAACGCTACCTGTACAACAGGCCCTCGCCCTCTGTTCTCCACCGGGACAGGAACGCGCCGCTGCTCTCCTGGCGGAGGAGCCTCCACGCCTCCCGGATGTGCTCGGGCGTGAGCGGCATCTGCTGGTCCCCCAAGTACTGCAAGGGCCTCTCGGGCACCGGCTGGACCTCTTCGCCGCGGGCCAATCGCCGGAGGGCCTCGCGCTTCTGGCTCTTCTTCTCGTCGATGTCGAGTATGAGCTGTGTCTTGTACTCCTTCTCCTGCACCTCGAAGGCCTTGGTGATGATGTCGCCCAACAACAGCTTGGAGATACCGGCCATCACGACGGCTATGTTCTGCAGCACGGAGTGGCCGAGCACGCTGTTGCAGATCTTGCGCACGCCGGGCTTGTTGACCGTCATGCGCCGGTACGCCTCGAAGCGCTCCATCTGGTCGTTGCTGAACGACGTGATTAGTAGTCTCTTGCGCTCCGCGTCGTCCACGCCCTCGTTGCCGTCCTCCTGCTTCTTGAGGCGCTTGTACCTGGCCACCAACTCCTGGTCCTCGATGTCCGACAAGTCGGAGACCTCGTCGTCGGGGCCCTGCGGCGGCTCCTCGGGGTTTTCCTTCTGGTCCCTCTCGCTGTAGAACACCCGCCATATCAACTCCTCGTCCTCCTCGTCGAGGCTGACGTCGCTCTGCACGCTCTCTGCGTCGCTCTCCGCGTCGCTCATGCTCTGTGTCCTCTAGTGTGGTGCGAGAAGCGATTTGGTATGTTGGTCCAGCGCGACTCAGCGCGCATAGAGCAGACACAGCAGACAGACGGAACAGACAGAGACATTTACGGTTGAGAGGCGATTTTATTTTTTTATGTTTCCCATTGACGTTTTTTAATGCTTACGACTGTGGCTCGTCGGCTGCGGCCTTTGCGGCGTGGTGGAGCCGGGTCACCTCGGTCAAGTGGCCGGACCAGTCGTGCTCGTCCTCCACCAAGATCGTGTCCACCAACTTGCAAACACTCTCGTATATGCTCTTGTCCAAGGCACTGCCCCTGGCCAAGAGAAAGTCCAACGTCTCGACGATGCCCTTGATCACGTAGTGCTTCATGGTGACCTCGGCCTTCAAGCGGAGGTTGAAGAACGCCGACTTGGGGAACTTGATGGCGTCCAGAATGACGTCCGTGGCCTCCGAGAGGAACGACGTGATGTTGTAGGTCTCGATCTGGGCCCTCCTGAGGTTCTCCTGGTACTCTGTTCCGAACTGGTCGCCCTCGATTTCCTGCGCGGAGATCGGCACGAGGTGGTAGAGCGGAACGCCCTGGATGGAGTCGGCGTACGGCCGCAACGTGGTCAGGTAGAAGAACGTGAGCTCGCTGGACGAGTTCAGCAAAAGGTGCTGCGCCGCCCGCCGCTTGGACACGTCGAGCACGTGGAACGTGGGGCGCACGTTGACGTAGGAGCTGATGGCCTCGAAGCGCTTCATGTGCTCCTCGATGGTCTTGTGGAGCTCCGGGAGGTCCGTCTCGCGCTCCTCGGCGGCCACGAAGTTGACGGTCAACTCGCGCGTCACGTCCTCAAAGCGCCTGCTGCCGAGCTTCATCTCGTCGAGCATGCCCAAGTCCGGCTCGATCAAGATGTCGTGCACCGTCTGCGTCAAGTAGAAGGGCAAGTCGTTCTGGTGCACGGAGTCGAGGTCGTACGCGATGTAGACCTTCAAGTGCACGAGGTCCACCCACACGCTGGGCTCGTCACGGAAGTTGAGCTGGATGGTGTACCGCGGGATCTCGCGGGTGGCCCGGGCCGCCTTCTCCAGCGCCGCCGACGCCTCGGCTGGCGCCGTGGACGCCGCGCCGGTGGCCACGATGTCGGTGTCCTCCGTCAAGACCGCGTCGCTGGCGGCGCCGTGCACGCGGGTGGCGAGGCGCTCGATCTTCTTGGGGAGGTTGTCGACCAACTGGTACTTGAAGGGCACGCCGTTCGCCTTGAGCCGGTAGTCGAGCTGTGCCTGGGTGGCCTGCACCAAGTCGGGAAATAGAAGCCCGCGGTCGCCGAACTCGATGTGGATGGGCTGGGACACCGAGAAGTTGTGGGCGACGAAGTCTCGAAGGTCCGTGGCCTGCTGGACAGGCGACAGGCCGCGGGAGACGTACACCACCCACGAGGACAACACCACGGCGAGGGCGAGGAAGAGCATGGGAGCGGGCAGTCTGGGGTCTCGTGTGCTGCCAAAAGCCAGTGTCTTTCGCGAGTAGAGCAGGCGCCTGTCTTTTTAGGCCCGGTGTGTCCAGCTGTGGGCGAACGCCTACGTGCGGCGGAGGTTGGGTGCGAATTGCGGTTCCTGGCTATTGGCGGCCTATGTGCCCAACCGGCAGAAGCGAGAGGCACAGACGGCGCCGCTCGAACCGGCTCTGGGGCGCCGTTTTCTGGCACCCCGGCCGTACTTCCGGTAGCGGCGCTGGGCCCGACGCTGGCCGTACTGGTCGGGAGCCATCGCGGCGTGGTGCGGCGGGCGCAGGGACCAGGCCACACAAGGTCTAAAAAGGAAAAAGAGACAAAAAGACAGGGCCCCGCAAAAACAGGCCCCGCAAAAACAGGCCCTGGCAAAAACAAGGTGTCGAAACAGCGGAGTCTCGAAGTGACGTCGCAAGCTGGCTGCCCAGCGGGCCGTTTGGCTGGGCCGCCAAACCCACCAGTCGCGTGTCACGTGCGCGATGCCTCATCGGCACCGGGAACCCAGAGAGCCAGAGCCATGAGCGTGCCGTCGGTCCCCATAGAGCTCCAGGGCGTGCCGGAGAGCCAGGAGCAGCAGTTTGTGCACGAGGTGTACAACCAGATCGCGCCGCACTTCTCGCAGACGCGGTACAAGCCGTGGCCCATCGTGGAGAAGTTCTTGCTCGGGCAGACGGACTACAGCATCGGCATCGACGTCGGGTGCGGCAACGGCAAGTACTTGGGCGTGAACAAGAAGTTGATGATCATCGGCTCGGACCGGTCCGACGGCTTGGTCAAGTGTGCGCAGGAGAACTCCGGCAACGGGTACAGCCTCTGCGTGGCGGACGGGCTCCACCTACCGCACGAGAACAACCGGTTCGACTTTGCCATCTCCATCGCGGTGATCCACCACTTCGCCACGGAGGAGCGCCGCGTGCACGCCATCCGCCACATCCTCTCGAAGGTGCGGCCGCAGGGGCGGGTTCTCGTCTACTGCTGGGCGCTCGAGCAGGAGAAGTCGCGGCGAGGCTACAAGGAGGGCGACGACCAGGACATCTTGGTGCCGTGGGTGCTCCAGAAGAGGGAGAAGAAGGAGAAGGGGAAGAAGGGGAGAGAGGAAAAGAGAGGGGCAGAGCAGATAGACGGAGAGCCCGCGGCCTGCGCGCCAGAGGCCGAGAGCCAGACAAAGTACCGCTACTACCACCTCTACCGCGACGGGGAGCTCCGGCAGAACGCGGTCGAGGCGGGCGGGCGCGTGGTGGACCACGGCTACGAGAAGGACAACTGGTGGGTCATCATCGAGAAGCAGCGCGAGGGAAGTAGTAATGATAGCCAATAGATACGGTAATGTAAATAGTAAGGTACCAGAATAACAGAAGTGGCCAAGTGATGGAGTGGTGATAGGGTGGTCAAGTGGTAGGGTGGTCAAGTGAGAGAGTGGTCAAGTGAGAGTGTGGTTAAGTGATAGAGTGGTCAAGTGATGGTGGTGGATAGAGTGGATAGAAGTGAGATGCGCCGCGAACCACCACCATGTCTCTGCCCCAGGCCGCCAAGGACAAGTTGGTGCGTGCCACGGACCTCGACGCGCTCAGCTGCAGGCTCAGCGCCAACCGCAAGGGCTACTTCTCGCCGCCCGACGAGTTCGTGCTGGACTTGGTCGCGTCCTACGAGCACAACCTCCAGCACTGCGACGGCTACACGCAATTGTCCGCCGGGCGGCTCGTGCGCCTGTCGTTCCGGGAGCCCAAGTTCCCGCTCATCAACAGGGGCACCTACTTCCGCACGCTCTCGGTCGACCGCATGGTGGAGTCCTTTGTCCGCGAGTGGGGCAGCTGCCAGATCGTGGCCTTGGGCGGCGGCTCAGACACCCGGGCGTTCCGGGTGTTGGACAAGTTCCCCGACGTCAGCTACACCGAGATCGACTTCGCCGACTCCACCCGGATCAAGAAGATCGCCATCAGCAACTCCGCCAAGATGCGGGCCATCGTGCGGGCGCACGCGTTGGACCCCGTCGACGTGTCGTCCAAGGCCGCCATGGCCGGCTTGGACCCCGACCTCCACACCGACAACTACCACTTGGTGGCGTTCGATCTCCGGCGCTTGCGCGAACAGGGCGCCGACAAGTTTGCGTACTTGAGCAGGGAGAAGCCCACGCTTGTGCTCAGCGAGTGCGTGCTATGCTACTTGGCCCCGGACGCCAGCATCGCGGTGCTCGACTTCTGGAAGTCCACGTTCGCGTCCGTGGCCGTGGTGCTCTACGACCCGATGGGCCTCAACGACGCCTTTGGCGAGACCATGGCCCAGAACTTGAGCAAGCGCGGCTTGGACTTGCTCACCTTCTCCCAGTTCCCCGACTTGGCGTCACGCAAAGCCCTCTTCGAGTCCACCTTGGGCTTCAGCGCCAGGCTCACCGACTTGGCGCTGATATCAGGCTACACGGCGCAGCAGAGCTCCTGGGCCGACCCGGCCGAGTTGGCGCGTGTCTCGCGGATCGAGATGATAGACGAGATCGAGGAGATCGTCCTTCTCCTCAAGCACTACTGTTTCATCTACGCGGAGAGCGGAATCCTGCTGAAGTTTGTCAACGATGTGAGCTGGCTCATGTAAAGGCTTGCTGTTTGGCTGTAACAATTAGTTTTTATTCTATAAAGCTGGTTATGTGCTACGTTGAGGATGAGCTGGCCAAGAACTCAAGCTGCTGCTTGACCTCCTCACATATCCTTTTGCGCTCCTCCGTGTCGAGTCCCGGGACGTCAGTGAGCTCAATTCTGGCGTCGCATGTCCAGGTTTTGATGTGCTTCAAGATTGTTAATTCGACATCAGTGCCCTTGGTTTCCGTCAACATGTAATCGGAGTAGAGTCTTCTTCTCTTTCCTTCCTTGTCTTTAGGACCGCGGCCATTGGAGTTTCTCTCGAACATCTCTGCCACACGGTACTTGGGCCAGTTGGCGTGCAAGAACATGAGCGAGCTGACCTTGTAGTAGTGAAACTCGTAGTTACTCTTTGTTTCGTCATTTTGGTCGGCGGCGTACTCCACAGGGGGCTTGCCTCTGCTGTTTGGTATTTTCAGCTGGGCATAATCAACGATGGGGTCATACTGGCCCATGCCGAAGTATTCGTGCTTGTTTTTGTCTCCCAACGGTCCGAACTCGCGGTTGAACTCGTTGACCTGGTAGTAGGGGAGACGAAGCTTATGCGCAGCAGCAATGAATGTTTCCTTGTCTCCCTCTCCAGCGGCTCCCTGACTGAACAAGGGGTAGTAGTAGGAGGGTCCAAAGAAGTTATAGTACAACGACAAGATAAGAGTGGGGAAATGCTTTTCCTTGTCAATCATCATTTGGCCGGTCTCACTGGAAGCCTCGGGAATGGTTCCCTCGGTATCATGGAACGAGATTTGCAAGGGGTCGGTGGATTTTCCTCTCGAGTCGCCCTCGAAATAACTGTTTCTCGCGCGGGACTTGCCGTCGGTGGGAATGCCGGCGATCTCGTAGAACTTGGGCGAGGTGGATCTGCGCCACAAGTCGGGCCAGATCACCATTTTCGACGACTTGAAGGGCTCGTTGGCAAAGAGAATGTCGGGGTTCTTGACCGGGATGTTGTCCGAGTCCAAGTAAAGCACGTTTTTGTACGAAGACACCAAAAGCGCCACGTTCTTCAACTGGAAGCCTCCAACGCGCTTCATGATGGAGGCGGGCACGAACTCCTCCATGACCTTACAGTGGCCGTTGAGCTGGGGCAAGATGTTGTTGCAGAAGTCAACGTCGAAGTCCTTTTTCCAGGGAATGAGCACCTCCACCGGGAGCACGGAGCCCAAAGAGCGCAACACGGAGACCGAGAGAAGCACCAACTGGTTGTAGGAGCCGCCTCCGAGGTACACGATACCATCGCCCTCCATGAAGCCGAACTTCTTGCCGGCCTCGAGAAGCGCGTTGGGGAGCTGGGGCTTCATCTGCTCGCGGTACTTCAGGTGCGACAGCTTCAAGGCGTCGACCTCTTCGGTGGACAAGCGCAAGAAGTAGCCGAGGTAGTCCTTGGAGCGCACGTGCTCCAGCTTGTAGGACTCTCGCCAGTGTCCGCCGTACACGGGGATCCTTCCCTCTCTGTTTGCGTACTGGTTGGCCTCCTTGGCGGCCTTGTAGTGGTCGTCGTTGTTGATCAGCTCGATGCTGGGCTTGTTGTCGTCGACGACCTTGATCACGTCGTCCATGAACTTGCGAAACTCGGCCACGAACTTGGAGTACTCTAGCACGGGGTCGTCGAGCTTGACGGGGCGCGGCGCGGGCGGCTCGAACGCCAGGATCTCAAACACCTTGAAGCCCTCCCTCTCCTGGCGGGGAATCAAGGCCTGGATCTCCTTGGTGACCGCGTCGGACTCGTCCCACGTGGAGCCCTTCAGCACGGTCACCACCACCAAGCCGTTCTTCTGGTCGTCCAAGTACCTGCGGTAGACGGCCTTCCTGCCCACGGCGGGCTGCAGCTTGCCGGCGGCGGGCTTCTTGGCGTCGGGGTGGTCGGGGACCTCGCCGTGTTCCTTGGGCGGGGACTGGTCCTTGTAGAGGAGCTCGAACTCGTTGTTCTTGGAGCCCTCGTAGAAGAACAAGTAGATGTTGCAGAACACCAACGCGAAGAGCCCGAGGACCACGAACCGCGTGGACTTCTGTGACAAGGGAATGGACACCATGTCGGGCAACGAGCAGAAAACTAGATGAGCGAGCCTGGAACTAGCTATGGGCCTGGACTAACTAGTGAGCCTGACTGGATGGGGTGCAACTCGCTTGTCCGCACGGGGTGGCTTCGTCTTTTTTGCCTGCGTGGTCGCAAAGGTGCTGGGGTGAATCTTCCGAAAGAGATGCAAACGAGTGGGATCGAATTCTGCCCGCCGCGTCGAGGCACGCAGGGAACGGTATTCCTCCCTGGTGCGCGTGCAGGCCGGAGATTGCGAATATGCAAGCGAAATACCGGCGCCAGCGCTGCCCGTGCGAGGCCCAGCAGGACGTGTCGCCGGCGGCGGGCGGCGGGCTCGTAGCACGAACGGCGTTGCCGAGCGGCCTGCGGCGGCCCGTGGTGGTGCTCTGGTGGTCTTCAGCGGCGCTCCAGCGCCGCTCCAGCGCCGCTCTGCCGGGCTTCGCTGGCTTCGCTGGGCTCTGCACGGCCGCTCGCTCTCATTCTCGAGCGGCAATTTCTACAGGACATAGCGCCGTCCCTCGAGTACGCGAGGAAGAGCGGCCTAAGCCCGATAGCGAGCGCACGCGCTGTAGATTCGGCTGGAGGGCAGCTGGCGAAGGGCCACCCGGGCACGCACACCGGGCATGGCAGGCTACGCAACGGCCACGGCGGGCCACGCAACGGCCGCAACGGCCACAACGGCCTGGCCAAATCGGCATAACTCCGTTTCTTGGCCCGCGGCCTGGCGGCCCTGGGGCCCAGGACGGCCGCCAGGCGTCGCCGTGCTCGTCCCGCCGCTGCCGTAGGTCCCCGGGCGCTGGTGCCAGGCCACGGACTTCTCGCGCAGGGTCCAGCGCACGAGACCACGGCAACGCGGTCCAGGCGACGCCAGAGTGCGCAGCGTGCGGCCAGCCATGCGGGCCAGGTCTGCCCAAGGTCTACCAAATGTCTGCAAATTTTTGAGAGTCTGCAAAATGGTCTGCAAAATGGTCGGTAATGGTCGGTAATGGTCGGAAATGTCTGAATACGTCCAAATGCTCCGCCAAAGATCTGCCACCTTGCTCCTCTTATCTGCTTATCTTGCTCTGCGCTGCCCCGGGAGTGCACAAACTGGCGGGCTCACAGAACATCTACGCCTGCCACAGCTCCCCACAATAGCCGGCCATGGACGAGTCGGAGCTTTTCCCCGACATCGAGCAGGACAACAACCCGCTGTTCTACAACACAGACGATGCTGCGTCGAGGGCCGCCGGCGGCGCCGATTCCGGCCCGGCCCCCAACGCCTCCTACCTCCTGGAGAGCTTTGTTGACTTCGGCTCCACCGCCCTCGTCAAGGACTCGTTGGGCCTCTCGCAGAAGATCAAGAAGATGCTCAACAACGCCAAGCTCCGCATCGAGGTGGTGCTGAGCGAGCGCATCATCAACACCAGCGTTGTGGTGTACCTCATCGAGCTCCGCGTGGACCAGGCCGACCACATCATCGTCAAGCGCCGCTACTCCGAGTTCAAGTCGCTACGCGACAACCTCGTCAAGCTCTTCCCCACCACCATCATCCCGCCCATCCCCGAGAAGCACACGCTCCTCACCTACCTCATCAACTCGCTCGACAACTCCAAGGAGATCACCGTGATCGACGTGCGGAAGCGCTACTTCTCCAAGTTCTTGCAGGACGTGGTGTTCGACGCCAACCCGCGCCTCCGCAACTCGCCGTTGTTCCTCAAGTTCTTGGACCCGAACTACGAGCTGTGCTGGGAAAACGCCATCAACGAGCCCCCGGTCAGCCTTCTCCCGCAGAACCTCTTGCTCGCCAACCCCAACAACCCCACCGACCAGAACGGCTTGTACTTGCTCCTCCCCTCCGTGGCGGGCTTCGATGTCAGCTCGACGGACAACTTGAGCTCGCTCACCAAGCTCAATGATGACTTGCACAAGTTGCACAATGACGTCAAAACGCTCAATCTCAAAGAAACAAACTCCCTGGAGCTTCCCGAAGACGACGACTTTTTCGGCGACATACCGCCGGAGCTCATGAACTTCGAAAAGAACTTCCACCAGAACATCAAGGTGTTGTCGGACCAGCACAAACTAAACTCCAAAAACATCCGCAACTTGAGATCCATGATCGACGTGCTCATTGAGTTGGGCGGCAACTTGAACAACTTCTCGTTGCAGATCCACGAGATCGCCTCGCAGGACAAAAACCAGCTTTCGATCTTCATCGAGAAGTTCGGCTCGACCTTGGACTCGAACTTCCTCAACTTGGAACACTTCTTGCACGGCCACGTTATTCCGGAGTGGGAAGAGCCCGTCAACCAGTTTGCGCAGTACTACGGCTCTGCCTTGCAATTGGTGAAGTTTTACAAGTACAAGCTCCTCCAGTATAAGCTCCTTTACAAGCTCAAGTTCAGCAAGGTACAGGAGCTCTCTAACTTCAGCTACAACCAGCATCTGTTGAAGCACTTGAAGGACTTAAACATCAACAGCCCCTCCATCAGCTCGGCTATCCAACGCATTGAACGGAACCAGAGGAAGAAGCTGTCTTTGGCCGGCAAAAAATCGTGGTACGGCTTATTCGGCGGAAACAAGTCGTCCTTCACGTTACCGGAGGAGGGCCCCGTGGGCGGCAATCCTGCGCCAATCACGGACGACCCCAGCGCATACCCCGCTGCAGAAATCAAGAGCCACTATCAACATCGGTTGCAACATGTGGAGAAGGAGCTTGAGAAACTCGACCAGCTCATCGCGCTCTTTAATGACGACATGGTGAAGCTCACCGAGAACCTCACCTTCAACTTCCGCGAGTACGCCGCCAAGATGGAGAAGAAGTGGTTGATTGTAATGTTGCAGTTCGTCCAGGCAGGCAAACAGATGTTCAGCGAGAATCTCGCGAACTGGACAGACTTCAAAGACTTTTTAACGGAAACAAAAGACCCGGCTCGGGAGGCGGGCCAGGTCGCCTGAGCGATGTATTAGGTTATCTATAGCAGAAAAATTGCATTACTACGGTGGTACAACCAACCAGACCTAGAGCAAAGTACCGTCAGTATCGTTGGTCACGTGACTTCGTTCCAGGGCCGGTTCGGCGGCACTCACCTGGACGGACTCGGCCCGTCTCCATCAGTACCCAGTATCCAGCTCTCCTACTCTTCTTACTGGCTTTTCCTTTCACCGTTTTTGTGGGTTCAGGTTTCTTAGCTACGCTTTTCTATTCTCGCACGACCGAGGTCGCCACATCGCGCGACCCCAAGCACCACCGATCGAGGCAACACCGAGTCCAGCAACCGTCCACGAACAGCAAAACACTCATACATACAAGCACGATGTCGGCTATGGACGTAGACACCGACTTGTCCACCGTGTTGGCCACTTTGAGGGACGATGTGGAAAATCCAGATTTGGCGCAGGCCCTATATCAATTGGAGGACTACTACGAGAGAAAGCTATGGAACCAGTTGACTTTGGAGCTCGAGGCGTTGTACGAGGTCCCGGACAGCAAGAAGAACAACTTGCGGGCGAAGATCTTCAACCAGTTCGTGTTCTCGTTCCAGAACAAACTCAACCCCATCAACGTGGTGGATCTCTTGTTGCAGTCGTTCGACGACCCCAAGGAGTGCTTGGAGAAATTGCAGGAGTTCAAGCAGTCGTTGGCCGTGGAGCTCACGAAGAAGCACTCGTCTCGGCGTATCGACAACGTCGACGAGCTCGTGGCCAACGACGAGGCCATCGTCTACGTCAATTTGCAGATCGCCCGCTACTCGCTTCTTTTGAACGAGTTGGCGCAGGCCGACGAGATCTTGGAATCCGTCAGCGACAAGTTCGACAACACGTTGCAGAACGAGTACAGCTCCAAGATCAATGCCGCGTTCTACTTGACGAAGTGCCAGAGCTTCAAGATCCGCGCAAACTACAACTCCTTCTACACCAACGGTTTGTTGTACTTGTCGTCCGTCGAAAAGCCCATGTCGCAGGAGGAAAAGACCGCGTTCTGCTACGACCTCTGTATATCCGCCTTGTTGGGCGACAAGATCTACAACTTTGGCGAGTTGATTCTTCACGACATCTTGAAGTCTATCCAGGGGCCCGACAGCTCGTACCATTGGTTGTACAACCTCATCCAACACTTGAACTCGGGCCAGCTCCAGAAGTTCAACGAATGGTTGGACGTTGCTTACACCAAAGCACCGCAGCTTGCCCACAACAAGCTGTTCTTGCATGAGAAAATCGTTATCATGTCGCTATTAGAGTTGGTTTCTTTGAAGCTGACAACCGAAAAGAAGTTGCTGTTCGCTGAAATCAGCACGGTGACCGGCGTCGCGGAGGACGAGGTGGAGTACTTGATCATCAAATGCTTCTCGCTAGGCTTGATCAAGGGATTCATCAACCAGATCGACCAGGTGTTGGTGGTGACTTGGTTGCAGCCTAGAATCTTGAACCTAGACCAGGTGATGACCTTATACAACCACCTAGTGAGCTGGGAATCTAGGGTGGAAAAGTTGGCCGAAGAAGTTCATGCGAACGGCGGTTCTGTTTGGGCTGGTGTCTAATTTGCCTCACTTGTGTACTGAATGAAGCTTCAAATTGATACATTACGTGTCGTTTCTCTTTCTATTCCTTCTTATATTTCACCCTCTGTAACCTATGTATGTGGAAAGGATAGTGTAGGGCATGTGACGATTGTGTATCCTTTATCATGTCAACCTCGTGTCCAGGGCCCCCTTGTTTCTGTCCTCGTCTGAAGACCGATGGCCTTCGTCGCCTTCATCGTCATCCAACTCGAAAAGGGTGTTGCTTACGTTGGAGGCAGCAACTTCGTGGCCCTGTTCTATGTCCTGAACCCTCTTGTCCTTGGATGGTTCCTCTGTTGCAAGGCTTTGGTTGTTGAGTTCAAAGCTATCTCTGTGGCCAGTTTCCTCGTCACTATGGCTCATCAAAGAAACGTCGTCCAACTC
This sequence comes from [Candida] wancherniae, assembly GCA_003708715.3. Taxonomy (NCBI): domain Eukaryota; kingdom Fungi; phylum Ascomycota; class Pichiomycetes; order Serinales; family Metschnikowiaceae; genus Metschnikowia; species [Candida] wancherniae. The sequence goes on along the minus strand of PPOZ03000004.1, from coordinate 715,670 downwards.
AAACTCGTGGCCATGTTGATATCCACCATTGTAGGACCCGTCTCCTTCCTCGCCTTCCCCAGTCGACAATTGTTGCGATACGGCTAACATGTAACTCGTCTCAGTCGGTCTCCACAACCATGCAACACCCAAAAAGATACCGAAGAAGATTACGCTGGGCCAGAAGTCGGAAATGAAGTGGGAGCCCTTCCAGTTTCTCTCGATGAACTCCGTCTGTGTAAAACTCAAGAGTATGAAGCCGGAAATGACGATTCCAGCAACAGTTAGCACAACGGAACAGAATATAATTCCAAACAAGCGTCTGTATAGTTGCAATTTGATAATCTGGCGTTGCTTGTGGAGATTTTCCGTTGTCTTTCTTATGGAGGTTAAGATGACAATGTAATAGGTTGCTAACGTAGCTGCGATGGGAACCAACGCAATAACCGGCCAGAGGTTGTCATTGACAGCATCTGACTCAAGATCCGAAGATGCCGTTAACGAGTTCGTGGAGCCGTTGAAGTAGCTGCTGATCAAGTAAAACATTGAAGCAGCAAAGTGGAAGCCAGCTAATATTTTGCATCTGAACATGATCTTCTTTGGAAGCTTGAGGGTCACAACACCGTATCCCAAGGCAATACACAACAACAAGAAGAACGAGAACGTCATTTTGGTGGAACTCAAGATCGCCAAGAACACCACGTAGAATTTGACAAACCAACTCAGGCCTATGGTTCTGTTCACCAAATCGTAGTACGACCAGATGACAAGCGTGTCAAATGTCAAGAATGCAAGCATTGCCAACAAATACTTCTGCAAAGGCAAAATCTGGTTCTGATCCTTCTTCTTGAAGAACTGGAAGCCGTACAACGCCAAGGTCACCACGTAGCAGAGAGTCAAGATGCCGTAGGCTGGTAGCATGGGGATTTCAGAAGCGCTTAGCTGGCCGAAGGCGTTCTGGAAGTTCACGTAGCCCTTGTACTTGGCGTGGCTTTTCATGGAAAAAGTGGACACGCAGTAGTAGCCTGTCTTCATGACAGGGTACGTTATGTTGGCGGGGCCCAATTGCAGGGTCTTCGAAATGAGAATTGTCGTGTTCGAGATGTCTCCTGACGCAATAAACATTCCGTATTGTGACTTCAGGCAGAGCTTCTCCTCCAAGGCAAGGTCGTCACAAACGTACTTTCTCCTTCCGGATTCTCCGATAGGCACACCCAAGTTTACCAAATCCTGGTACTCAAACACAACATAACTGACCTCGACGTCTTTCCCCTTATCCTTCAGATCCGGATCATACTTCTGGTCGCCAAACAGGTTGAGTTTGATGCCAATATGAGGCTGTTTGTTGCCGCCCCAATCATGCTTGGCATACATCCCCTCACACACCTGACTATAGTAATCTTCATCGAGCAACACCCTGTTTGCTGCCACTGATATACACAAAGCTAGGATTAGCCAGAGGAAATTCGTGTGTGACTTCATGATAAAGCGAATAGTACGTCAGGGTGCCTGATCTCGTGTCCTGTCGAGCACCTGGCTTGGCTTATAATTGTCACGTGACTGCTTGAGAGCTGGCGGAGTACTCGGCACCGCTTGCACTTAACAGAGGACAAATCTACTCGAATTGTAGGATTGAGGCGCGCCCCAATTCTGTATTAAGATACGGTGCTTATGGCCAAAGACTCGCTAATTGAGCTCTTCGAGTCTCTTCAACAACTTCTGCTCCACACCCGTCCAATTGTCGACGAGTCCTTTGTAAAATGTAATTTCCTGGTCGCAAAGTTCAGTCATGGACTTTTTCAACTCCTGCTTGTTGAAGCGGTCCCAGTTGGGATACTCTTCGTTGATGATTCTGCTTGTCAAGTTATTCACCAAGTCTGTCTGTGCTATGATTTCGTTTTCGAGCTGCTCTATCCGAAGCTGTAGTTTGATTCTCTTACCCTCGGCTTGGGTTGACCCGATATGAGGAGTGGCTGACGTTGACAACGTGTCTTTGATCAACTGCGTCGTATTATTGACAATTCCCCGGTTGCCCTGGCCAATCAAGGTAGGGTTCGGTGGTGCCACTCTTGCGGTCTCACTGCGCCCAACAGGGCCACTAATGTTACTCAAGTCGTTCTTTGCCTTTGCGAGATAGTCCTCCAACACCCGCAAGTCAATCTTCTTGTTGTGGAGCAATTCGATCAAGCTCGAGAGCCTTGCAATGTACTTTGCGCAGTCTCTCAAGGAGACCAAAAAGGACTCGTCAATGTACTTCCCCAAGTTCGCCCAGTTCTCCAGGAAGAAAAGAAGAGACTGCGAGAATACCTTGAAGTTGCTTGGAGCGTTGAGTTGTGTTTCGTCAATGGTCGAGGCGATGGACACATTCGGATCTGTTTGTTTGTGGTCGTCGCTAATCGGCTGCTCGTGCAAGGCTGACAATTTGTTGATCTGATTCAGGAACTGTTCGTAGTCATTCTTCAAATCGTTGTTCTTCCTGTTTAGTTTGGCGAAGATTCTCTCCAACTTGTTCAAGTTCTCGTAGAGCTTCTTGAGCTTGTCTCCGATCTCGAGGATGTCTTTGTTTGTCTCCCGTTTATGCTTGGATGGGGTGAAGAAGTTCATGATCGTGTCTGTTAAGAGGTCCTCGTTGACCACCTTGCCGACTATCAGGGAGTCCGCATCTTCCCCCTTTGAAATCTTCAAGTTCTTGGTGAACGTCAACCACTCGGAGGAGTCGCTGACGAAGTAGTGGAACACCGGCAGCTGCGAGAGCAACTTGTGCTGACAGATGAAAGTGATGAACCTGTCGAGCGAATGCAATCTTTTGTGCACAAACGAGGTGCTGAAGGTGTCGCCCGTGAGATACTTGAAGTTCAGTTTTGGGGGTAGCGGCGGGACCAAGAGCTGCGGGAAGTCGCTGGTCAAGCAGTCCTGTAGGAAGCGGAAGTCTCCGTACCTCCTCCTGGCCTTGACCGTCACGACGTCATCGCCGTCGCTGGCCCCCAGTAGCTTCTTGATTTCCGGGTGGTTTGTCTCTGTGGTCACCAAGTACGAGATGAACGACTTCGAGTTTGCGTCACGGTCGCTGATCGGGTTGCTGACGGACAGCCGGATGTTGTACTTGGCAAATGCTTCTTCCATCTTCTTCTGGTTGTTGATCTCCTGCTCGGCGAGCGCCGCCCTCCTCTGGGCAATCTGCTGTTGGTACTGCTGTTGCGGCTGCGGCTGCTCCGGGTGCGTTTGCAGCGGCAGAGACGGCTGCTGGCTGCCCTGCTGCTCGTGGCCGGTGTTGTCCGCGGTTTTCGCCGCGTATGCTCCTGCCTTTGCGCTCTCCGGTTTTGGAGAGAGGCCCTCATCTTTGGCTTCGCCCGTGTCGATCTTCGCTGCGTTTTGCTGGCCCTCTAAGTGCCCCGCCACGGTTTCGTCGGCCGGCTCGCCGCCTGCGATGCTCTGTTTCCGCTCGGCCGGAGCGGTCTCCTGCCCACCGGCCTCTTCTGTGTTTTCGGGTGCCGCGTCTTCAGCCTGGTCCAGCGTGTGGCCAGGCTCCTGGTGTGGACTGGATGTGTCTTGTGGGGCAGTGGCGAGAAGTGGGGATGCTGGCTCGTTGTGCTCTTCGGCAATGGACTCCTGGAAAGACGTTGTCTCTCCGTCTCTTCCTTCCCTGTCCCACCGGACGGACGTGAAGGGTTCTTCCGAGGCCATGCTGACGGAAGAATTCGTGTAGCGGTGTTCCTGGCGTGCTTGTCGTGTTATCAGGGGTACGCACACGACTGTTGGGGCCTACACCGCGAGCAACCACTTTTTGTATCGGTTGCGCGTTACTGCTCTCACAATGTTCGTGCTCTCTTATTTATTTCATAATCACACCGGCCGCTCCTAGACGCTGCTAGATGATGAGCCACGTAGCCGTGCCGATAATCGCAACACCCACGATCGCGGTGATCACACTGGCGCCAGCCTTGTCCTTGGTGGACAAGTTGAGAGGCTGTGCGTCGCTGGTCTCGTGCCCGTACCCAGCCGCAGGGTTTCCGACGGAGGTTCCTCCGGTGTCGGCCGTCAATGGGCCGGGAAGGTGACTCACCCGCAAGTTTTGGATCACCTCCAACGCACTCATTTGCTCGCCGAGCCCGTAGTACCCGTCCCAGGTGTGGTTGAGCCACGAGAGCCCGCAAGTGTGGCCGTCGGATCCACCGGTGCAGGAGGACCAGGCGGCGGCGTTGGCCGAGTCCTGCAACCATCTGTAGATGACGTCGTTGGTCTGGGGGACGAGGATGGAGGTCAACCCCAAGAACCGGGAGAAGTATGCCTTGAACGAACGCTGGTCGTTGTTGCACGACGCCACAGAGGACGTCTTCAGCTGGCACGCAGCCTCGTACATGATCTCGGCGTCCGTGGAGATGTTGAAGAACACCTGCGCCGCGTGGAGGAAGCTCAACGTGCGGTTCAACCACTTCTCCTCCAACGTGTAGTTGTATAAAAACGCGGACCCGGCCAACATGAGTCCCTGGTTGTATGTCCACTGCAACTGGGTGACGTTGGAGCAGTTGTTCTTGATCTTGACTCCGTCGTACACAAACCACCAGTCGCCCTCGGTCAACAAGCCGACCCCGTACATCCAGTCAAAGACCTTCTCGGCCCAGTCGACGTAGGTGTCGTTGCCGGTGTAGCGCGCCAAACGTGCGGCAAGGTGGAAAAGCGCACCGTTGGACACGGTGTTCTTGTAGTCGTAGCCCGAGTTCCACTGGAAAATCTGCCATCTGAGCCCTCCGTTGCAGTCGGCCACGTCCCAGCGGGCGCTCATGGTGTTGAACACGGCCTGCGCCAAGGTCAACCACGCCAACCTGGGGTCGTCGGGGTTGGAGAAGTTCTTTTCGGCCGCGGCCATCACCGCAATGCCCCAGAACGCCTGGTCATCGTTTCCCTCGGTGGTGGACTGGTTGAGAGGGATGTAGTTGTAGTCGTTGCCGACCTGGTACGTGAGCGCGTCCTTGATCACGTCCACGTACGTGTCGTTTTGCATGTAGTATGTGTAGTCGATCATCGAGCCCCATGCTCCGCCGGCCTCCCACCAGTAGTAGGGGCTTGTGAACATGCCGATGGTGCCTCCTTTTTTGTTTCCGTCGTAGTAGTCCATGAGGCCCCCAGCAATGAGGGCGGCGGCATTTTTGATGCTTGTGACGTTGTTGGTATCTAGACTGATGGCCCAGGTCAATGGGAGGGCGCAGAGCGCCAACACAGCCAGGTGGGTTTTCATGGTGGACGTGTGTCTGTTGACTGGTTAATGAGATCAAGGTCTAATGCGCGTGGTAAAAAATTCACGTCCGGAGGAAAAGCTAAAAGGCACTCCCTGCTGAGCACTCCTGTTCACAAGCACGTTTTAGTACAAACTTTATCTGGGTCTCGGTACAAGCCGCGTTACGCCTGGTCGGTCCAGCACTGTTTCCGGTCGATGTAGTCGCACGTCCGGGGCTTATTCGTTTTTTTTAGTTTCTGGGGGATCAATCGTATTGCACATAGTGGGTAATCGGGGCGATGCTCCTCATGGCCTGTGAGCCTCGCGTCGCTGCGGAGGGTTCTCGGTGAGGGAGAATCCCGTCCTTGAGCGGCACTTTCCTCGATTGTGCTTTCATCGATACCTTCTCCATGCTTGGCATCTGTAGCACGTCGCCGCCCACGGGACCAGCACGCGCGACGAGCTTCCTAACGCGTCGGTCAAGGGTGGCTTTCGGTCGGAAACACCCGGATACCACAATGTAAGCGCCGAAGCGTATATTGGGAGATGGTATCACATAGCAGTGGCACGTGTAAAAGACCGGCCACCGAAGACGCGTGGGCACTTCGATATCAATATATTCACGCTGGATTCGGATCGCGTGCAGCAGACTATCAGAATCGAACGCCTTTTCAGCGGGGCCATGTCGGAATCGGGTCAGCTGTACAATTAAGCGTTTTGTTTGAAAGGCGCTGACGTCTGCATTCTTTGTTCGTGCTGTGGCCACTCTGGCAACTTACTGATCGTTGTACCTGATGTGAAAGTCACAGAATCTAACGCCCCTAACGAATTGGTATAGTCACTTTTTCTCCATGCTCAAGAAATGTGCCAGTCCTTCGTTCTTTTCACGAGACGAGTCGATCACCACGGATGAGGTGTAATTAATACAGACACCGTGGCCCTCGACTTCTCTTTCTTCTCTATTTTGCCCTATTCTTCCTTTTTTGCTCTGACTTTGCCTTATTCTTGTTCCATTCTCCCGTATTCTTCCCTCTTTTGCCCTATTACTCCCTACGTTTACTGTTTTGCCGACTCGTTAACCTCGCCCCTAGAGCCCTGATGTTTTGCAGCCATAACCGTCGGACGGCACATAAACGCGTCTACGCAACACCTACTGTGGAGAGATGAACATGTCAAAATAAAAATCGCGTAAGTTTACTACTTATCCGGGATAGTCTGTTTTGAAGGGGGCTGCTCCGGTCGCCCACACTCTCTTGCATGTTTCAGGGCTTAGTGTCATCTACACTGGCAACTGTCTTTCATGCGTAACCGATAACGCCTATATTTCCAATGTCGGCACAAGTTTTATTTTGCTTTATCAGCGGCAGTGAGAAGCTACGGCGCAAACGCAGGATCCAAGTCTTGGGGGTCGTCTTGCTCGTCCGAGCTGGGCTCGTCATTCTTCTCCTCAGCATGGCTGTTGTCTGCTACCGAGTCATCTCCGTTTTCCGTGGCGGGTTCCAGCTCATCCTCCGCACTCTCGTGGTCCTCTGCAGGGGAGTCGTGGGTCTTTAAATCAAGCCCCTCGCTGTGCTTGTCGTCGCCCTCGATTCCGTTCGGTTTAAAGGAGATATCAATTGAGGTCTCACCCGCACTGGATTCCTTCACTGCGCTGGCGCGGATGTCCGCAATCTGCTTTTCCAAGCTCTTAAAGTCTCTTGCAAATTGGTCGCTCTGGATTGAGAGTTCAAGGTCAGGGAAAATCTTGGCTGGCTCGTCTTCGAACGTGAATCCCTTGGCCCTCATTTTTTCGTCGAGCGTCTTCAAGAATTCTGAGCTATAGCTTGGCGTGGCCTTTTTCGTCAGCTTTTTTATGAGAATCAAATTGGTCTCTGTGATGAAAGTCATTTCAATGGTGGTGCTGCCCGATTCCGTCGTCGTGAGATAGGTGGTCTTCAATGGAGGCGTCAATGTGTAGTGATATTGCAGACTGACTTTGGAGATTATTGGCGCAGTATTGTTCACCTCACTGATGTTGTGAGAGGTCCTGGTGAACTTGAGCGGAGCTAACAGTCCCAACAAGGGGTTCATGTAGATCAGCCCGAAAGAGTCCAAGAGCTGTTTACGGAACTGCTCCTCGGAACTGATGGACCGCTCGTTGTTGAGCGACTCCACCAAGTACGCCGCGAGCTCGGAAATGAATATGACTGATTCCGCGTCCTTGTCCTTGACAACGGCCGATAAGAAGTCGTTGAAGTCGTAGAACACATTCAGTTTCGAGTATGGGTCAGCATAGCAGTCTCGGCACAACCGGTAGACGTTGCTCATGGAGTCGTCGGCGTCCAAAGTCTCGTTACAGAGCTCGCAATTAGTTGGCGCAGAGAGTCTTGAGCGGTCGCCTTGCTGCTTCTGCTGGTACTGGCGATAGTGGTTCTGCAGGCGGCTGAGGGCCAGCGTGTTTCCTAGCAGCACGTCAGTTCTTTTGATGGCAGCCGCGGCAATGGCAGCTGCCGTGGCGGCCGAGGTTGGTCCGGAAAAGGGCGCCGAGCTGGGCGGCACCAGCCCCAATTGCAGCAGCTGGTACGCCGGCAGGCCATCGGACCCGGCGTTTGCACCTCTCACGGCACCCTGTCCGTAGCCAGTGTTATTGGAGTAGACGTAATTGTTGTTGGATCCGTCGGCATCCGGAAGCGTGCTGTAGGGCGCGTTTGGCAGCTGCTTGTAAACGGCGAATTGGGAGTTGTACAGCTGCGCCAGCGGGTTGACGGCGCCGGCGTCGCGGGCGTTTTGCATGTCGTTGATGAGTTGGTCATTTGTGAAAATGTCGTCGTGGACAAAGTTGGAGTTTTGATTCTGCTCTTGGAACTGGCGCATGCCGTAGCGCATGGTTTCCTCCGCCAATGGCTTTCTGGACTTCTTCTTGGTCCGCTCGATGATTCTGCACTTGGCACACGTCTTATACTGCTGCACCTCCGGTGGCTCATCGTCCATTCTTCTTCTTTTGCACCGGCGGCACCTTCTCACGTCTCCATCGTAGAGCATCATGTTGGGCGAGTTGTTCCTATACTTTCCTTCCCAGTCAGTGGAAGAGCTCACCGTCGTGTCTCCGTTTGTTCGAGTTCAGGGCCTGAAGCTGTGTGCGGGCCAAAATAATTCCGGCGGGGCGTGGAACGATTATGGTGAAGAAGTAGCGATTTGTTGTTTGAGGAAAAGGTCGATAATGAGAAGAATTGTTCGCCGCACGACCGCCTTATTAGTAAGTTGTAGTTGTGCATCCGGGTGTTTTCGGTGGCGAAGGGGATGGAGCTGTCACGCTTCTGGAGCAAGGGAATTTTTTTGGACGCCCGGTTGGTTTGGGTTGAGCTGGCACGGTTTTCAGCTGGGAACCAATATATTCGAACGGCTGCGAGAGGTCCAACTGTATCGGTGAGCATCACACAGCGCACCGTGTGCGACTGCGTTTGGCACCCTCGCTCCCCTTTCGGATAATCGCAGAGCACCGGATGGAGCAATCCGGGGCCTCGGGCGGCGGCCGGAGACTTTTGTTTGGTGTTTACGGTGCTACGGAAAACGTACATACTGCGACGGTGAAGTGTAGGGACCAATAGGCGACTGTCGTTTTTTTAGTCTGTGTTTGTTGTTCCCAGTGCCGAGACTTTAGCCAGCAATTTTTAATAGTGAGGAAAAACTGTCTATAGATTGTTCTGCCACACTCACGGAAGCAAAAAAGTGAACATGCAATTTTATCTCAGTAAAAAAACAGATGCTTTAAAGACACGCTTGTACTCAGTCCTTCCCGCCGCATATGCCATTTATACCAGCCTACTCTGTGCCAGCTGCTATTGCCCTATGCCTTGGCTAGTGCTCGGCCGCAGCAAGTTTTGTCCGCGGTGGGTGCACGGGTGTTTGGCCCGATTCAACCCTAATTCCTCGCAAATCCCCCTAACCACCTTATCCGAACTCAACACAGCAACATGTCAAAGATTGTTCGTTCGATCAAGAATGTGGCTAACGGCTACTCCAGCACCCAGATCTTGGTGAGGAACGCCACGTCGAACGACCCCTCCGGCCCCACAACCTACGACATGGAGGAGATTTCCGCCGCTACATACAACACCCAAACGGAATTTTTGGAAATCATGGACATGCTCGACCGCCGCTTGAACGATAAGGGTAAAAACTGGCGCCACGTGGCCAAGTCGTTGACAGTGTTGGACTACTTGGTCAGATTCGGCTCCGAGAAGTGCGTTCTATGGTCAAAAGACAATTTGTACATCATCAAGACCCTCCGCGAGTTTGTCCATTTCGACGAGGCAAACAACGACCAGGGCGCCCTCATCCGGGTGAAGGCCAAGGAGTTGGTCGCGTTGTTGAGAGACGACGAGCGTCTAGCCACAGAAAGACAATTGGCCAGAAGAGGACACAGCGGAAACGGAAACCCCAGGCCAAGAAACCGCAGGCCATCGGACCCTTACGACGCCGACTTGCAGCGTGCACTTGAGATTTCCAGGGAGACCGCGGAGGCCGAGAGGAACAAGTCCAACGTCAACTCAGACGAAAACGATTCCGATTTGCAGGCGGCGCTCAAGCTCTCGCTCGAGGAGGAGGAAATGCGCAAGAAGAGGAACCAGCAAAATGAGAACCTTTTGGACTTGACCGACAACCTGGCACAGCCGCAGTACTACCAGCAGGTCCAATACACCCAGCCCGTTCAATTCTTCCAGCCTCAACAAACCTTGTACCAGCAGTACGACATGTTTGGCAACCCCATCCAGCCTACCGCCGGCGGCTACTACCAAAACACCACCTACGGCCAATTTGGCCAGCCTCAGGTGCCGCAGTTCACCCAGGCACAGCCTCAGATTCCGCAATACACCGGCTTCAATGCCCAGCCAACGCAGACGGAGGAGTTGCAGCCATTGAAGACGGGCTCGAACAACCCCTTCGCTTTACAAAGCGAGCAGGACCGCACGCAGCAGCTGCAACCGCAACAACAGTCACTCAACCAATTGTCGCAGGCTCAATCCAACCAAGCCAATGCATTTTATACACAACCTGCGCAGCTGCAGCCCCGGCCACAAACTCAATCCACACAGAAGAACTCCAACTACAATGACTCACACGAACTTAATACTCTATTGGCCTCCAGGACGGGATTGGACACGTTCGGCAACACAGGTTCGGCTTTGGTTCCTCACCAACACACAAAGACGGGAACGTTTATCAACTCCAGTGGCACAGGCTACAACCCCTACACCACTGAGCTGCAGGTCAAGAGTAACGTGACTGGAAACCCATTCTTGAACTCCGGGAATGGTGCAGCCCCACAGCAGCAGGGTGCTGCTCGAATAAACGCCGCGCCCACGGGCTTTGGTTTCGGGAACTCGAAAGACGAACCTAGTTTGATAGATATTTAGCTGTATTTTCTTCCAAGATTGAAGAATTGCTATAAAAGTCTCGCATTATGATTATAGGCAAATGAAATGGGCCCACACTATATCTTGAATGTTCCGTAATCTTGTTGTTTACCATGAAAGATGCTCTTCACACACCACTCCCAGTCCACTGCGACCACGTCTTGTAGCCCGCCCAAGAACTTTTTGTCTTTCGCCTTGTTGGCAACCAACACGGTTGCACCAGTGTCCGTGGAGATCAAACTCGATTTCCGAGTGGCGGACGTGAGTTTTATGGTCTTCGACGAGTCGAGACCGTGCTCCGTCAAGATGCTTGCAATCAAGTCTGCACCGCCGTTTAGGTTCAGGGAGAGGTTCAAGGCCAAACCAGAAAACACAGGTTTCCTTTGCGGATCAAGCAATTGAGTCAAACCACTCTGTTTACCAGAGATGCCAAGGTCAGCATTTATTTGCTTCACTGGCAACACCTTATCTAGGGAGTAATCCTTGATGTTGAACTCTTTCTGCAAATCCAGAGCAGAAAACTCAGATGAAGAGGCTGCTCGGTTTAAGACATCGGTGATATAGCTTGGGTGCACAATCATTGTGGCCTTGCTCAAACTCTTGAGAAACTTTTCTGTCCGGAGGATTTTTGGGGCTATTATCGTATCGATACGTTTTTTTGAGTTGAAGTCATTCACGATCGAGATCCCGAGCTTCGACAATTTCGACAAATCCGCCCTGTTGAGTGACAAGACTTGCTCGCAACCTGTCGTGATCGCTCTGACAAGTGTATCGTCTTTGTGAGTTTTGGGTTTCTTCGCCTGGGGCGATTTCTCAGGCGCCGCCGGAGGCAGCTGAGAGCTGGCTCTTTTCTTTTTCGCATGCGTGTCCGACTGCTCCAACTGTTTCATGTACTCGTCCATCTTCCTGGATGACTTTGCTATGGAGTTGTAGCGATTGAGGTCCTCCATATTCATATGCAACTTGGCAGACGCCTTTGCTTTTGCAGATCTCGAAGCACGCTCCGTGGCCGCAGGGGAGGACAGTAGCGCTTCTGTGCTGGAAGCCCGCTGTGATTCGACCTTTTGGCCCGCCTCATCTACAGGAAGCGTAGGCACCACCGGAACGTCGTCCGGCGTAATGCTTTGGGACTTGGCGTGCTCTGACTCGTCGTCGCCCTGGCTTGCGCTGTCTGCGATATCCAGGTGCTCCCTGCCATTGTGCGCTGCGTCTGCAACGACAGCGTCAGTAAGACGGGCGCTGCCGAGAACTTGAACCAGGGGGCCGATTTCAGAGTAGCGTGGGTCACTTGGATCTAGAAACAGCCACGTTGCGTAGCACTCCTCGACCCACAAGTGGTTGACGATGCGCACATCGGGCCATCGCGTTCTCACGGCGTCGTACTTCTCGCCGGACGCGTGAGCGCTCACGAGGAAGTTGTTCTTGCGGTCTAGCGTCTTGGTGAACGTGGCGCCCATGATGGTGATGAGGGTGGAAAGATAGTGTCTGGCGTCGCCGCTGATGCCGGTTATGCTTATGCGGAAATTGGCGAACTCGGCGATCGGCTCGTAGGGAACGGGGTAGTGGAGCAAGTTGGAGGCGCGGGGCAGCACAAACTTGTTGTTGACGGCCACGAAGAAGAGCCACCGGAGCGTCGCAATGTCGATGCCCGGCGTCGAGCGGCATGCCTCGTACTGCGAGCCTTGGCGGTATTTCCCGATGAAGATGTCGATTTGAGCCGGGTCGAACGTGGTGACGACCGTGCCGCCGCACAGCGCAACGAGCGAGCGCATCGCCTGCTCCAAGCGCTCGCGCAAGTTGTAGTCGTTGCAGAGGTAGACCCTCTTCCCGTCTAGAACGTGCAGCGGTGCTTTTGAAGCGTGCTTCCCGCCCCCGGGCGCGTGGTTGGGCTTCCCCGTCAGCAACACCTGCGGATCAGAGAGGAGATAGGGCCGCTCGTCGAGGTGCTGCTGCGCGCTTATACAGTCGTCCACCCAGTGGGGGAGCACGATCTTGATCTCGAGCTCGCTCTCCTTCTTCTTGATGTTTGCAGCCACGACCGACTTGTGGTTGGAGAGGTCCGCGGCCACCAAGTGCGTGGTGTAGCGGGAGAGCGAGTCCAAGTACTGGCCGCCAAAGGCACGCACGCCGGCGTACATGACCTCCTTGTCGCTCTCGGCCAAGTTGTCCGCGATGCAGAGCACCACCTTGTCCATGAACGGCAGCGGCGAGGGCAAATATAGTCTGTAGTTGCGCTTTTGGTGGGCCGAAACAGAGTCGTGCACCCACTCGGGCGTGGTGACGGGGATCATGAGCTCCACCGCCCGGTCCCGGCCCGCAAAGTCGAATGTTTTGGTCACGATGTGGTTGATGCTCGGCTGGCTGGCGAGGTCCAGAGGCGGCGCGACGGTGACCGCGCCGCCATGCGACGTGATGAGCCGAGAAACGTCCTCGACCCAGGCCCCGGACGCGTCGCTCTCGTCGCCTATCACGAGAAATTGTGTTTCTGTGAAGAGAGACATGGTCTTGTAGAATGGCACCGAGCGCGTCGTGATGTTTCCAGACCGCGCGCGCCTGTCAATAGGCAGAGTAAATAGGCGATCTACGAGAAAAGCTGCGTCGAAAAATGAGATTTATTCAGTATGGCTAGCCCGGTACAGGGACTGCCTTTTTTTTCTTCTGCCAAAGTTCACCATGGCCCCGCAGGCTCCGGCGGGATGCGTGCTGTTTGATGAGGTGATGAATGCTTGTGTGAAGATGCAGTTACTGCGATGTGATGGGGTGAGGTTAATGCAATAGAAGCCGCCGCGGCGCTTCGCCAGAAACGGGCGGGGGCTTTCGTTTGAATTTTGGAATGAGAAAGCAACCAGAAGGCTACTTCCATGATGTGATGACGATGATGTGTGAATGCCGGTGTGGAGTGAGCAGGCTACTGCGCGAGCTTCTCGGTGTAGAGCAGAGGATCAAACAAGTCCTTCTCCTCACTCACGGCCTTCTTGGCCCAGCTCCGGCAGACGGTGCTGGCCTTCATGAACTTCTTGCCGGCGTACTTCTTGAAGAACTCGTCGTGCTCGACGGGCGAGACCAAGTACTGCACCATGAGCTCGATGCATTCCCGCATGTCATCGACCTTGTAGCCGCCCGAGTAGTGGATGAGGTTGCCGTTCCACACGGGGCTCTTGCCGAGAATGAGGCGCGCGATGTACATGGCGGCGGCCGAGCAGAGCGAGGGAAGCATGCCAATGAACTTGTGGTCCACCACGGTGATTTCTAGGAGAAACTTGCCGAGGGTCCTCAGCTGGACGTCGTAGTCGTCGGCCTTGGAGATGCGGCGCAAAAAGTTCATGGGGTTGGGGTAGTTGAGATCGAAGCTGAGGATGGTCAAGATGTACTTCTCGGCCTGGAGGATCTCCTCCTCGGTGTAGGAGCCGTCGGTGTAGTATGCATAGTTTTTGACGGAGGGCGAGAAGACCTCCTCGTACTTGGCGGCGATGAAGAGCGAGCCGGTGGCCAAGAGCTGCAACTTGTCGATCTGCACCACCTCCACGGACATGAACCTGTCCATGATGTTGATGGCCAAGAACAAGGTCTCGGGCAAGAGGCGGAACTTCTGGTGCATCTCCACGAGCCAGTCGACCAAGATGGAGCGCATCTTGGGCTTCAACTGCGACTGCTTGAACAAGTAGGTGGGGTCGGGCAAGGTCTTCTTCTCGAGCTCGTGCAAGTAGGGGAAGATGTCGTTGACGTACTCGCTGACCATGAGCGGGTCGTCGAAGTCCTCTTCGTCCAAGTCCTGCCACTCGTAGTCGAACTTGCGGGACTTCTTGAACTTGCTGGCGGTGTCCTGCTCGCTGGCGATGTGGAGCTTCTCCACCAAGTTTGTGCTGGACTCTGTGGCGTGGCGCTTCTGGGGCATGCGGCGGGGCACGGCGTCGGGCAACACGGGCGTGGGCCCGGCGGCGTCGGACTTGACCAACTTGATTTCCTTGGAGCGGGGGAGCTCGGAGCGGCGCTGGGCCAACGGGCCGGTCTCGCCGCCCAAGGGCCGCTTTTTGGACGCGCCGTGGCTGGCGTTGATGCCAAACTGCTCCGACACGTCGCGCAAGTGCGGGCGGGCGGGCACGGCGGCCGGGTTGGCGTGGGCGGAGGCGCCCTTGGCGACGCCGGACGAAGCGCCAGGCTTGTCCGGGCCGGCGGCGTCGGGGGCCGGATGCAGAAACGGGGCGGCGTCCGGGAGCTTGACGCGCGAGCGGGTCACGCGGTACTCGTTTTCGTTATTGAAGGTGGACATGGCGCTGGGGGCAACGGCAGAGGGATCACCGAGCTAGGAAACGCGTGGTGGGCCGGGAGCAAGGGAAAACGGACTGTAGGTAGCGGCAGGAGGGATGGGGGGAGGTGGGGGAGCGAGCGACGAGCAACGGCGGCCGGGGACCGGGGGCGAGGGGTGTCGGGGGCACGGCAGGGACGGACGGGCGCAGAGGAAGAAGGAAAAGCGCACGGCGGTGTTGCTGGGGGTGGACACGGATTGCGTTTTGTCTTGGAGGAAGAGATGCAAGCGGCGCGCGCACAGGCTCGCAGCAGAAAAAGGGCCAAACCATATCATCGCGAACAGGCAACGCAAAAATACGGCTTCTGCTTTGGGACGCTTTATAAACAGTACTGGACAGAGCCGAGCTGAGGAACGGCTTCCGTGCAGGGCCGCGTCGAGCACGGAGCTTGCGCTGTTTCGAGAACACAGCAACCCAGACACCGCCGGCGCTGTGCCGGGCGGCCGTGGACGCTTCCCTGCTCTCCCCGTTGCTGTGTTTGCACGGTGGTGGGCCACGCTGCGCACGGGCGGTTTGCGCCGGGTGGGCGCGGGCGCGGTGCGTGGTCGCGCTCGCTGGGGCGGCGCCGCCGCGGGCCCGTTGGCCGCCAATTCGCAGTGTGGAGTGGGCCGCTCGTGCCGCATGCGCCGGAACAAATCGCGCGTGGAGCTGGCCACCGTCGCCGTTACGGTGTTTGACAGCGGGATGTGCCGCTTGCACGCCAGAGATCGGCTGCCGGGCGAGATGGACGTCGGCCCTCCGCCGGGCTGCTGTCCGGGTCTTGTCTACGGGCCCACGGCGACCACGGCCGCGACAAACGGCAGGGTCTTGTGGCTCAGCGAACACGGCTAGCACGTTGCCCGCTGCAGACGCTCGGGGCTTCTTATCTCCGCAACACTGACACACGCAGCGACGGAAGCGGACAAAGTGCGCAGCCAGTCGCCGGGCACAGCGTTGGCAACAACAGGCGACAGTGTTGGCGCACAGTGTTGGCACACCGTGTGGGCATGCCTGGCAACACCCTGTGCGGGCCGCACAGGGTTCGGCGCCTCGCTAACGCTGGCGACCCTGCCCCGCACCCAGTTGCGAGCCGCCCCCACTGGCGGGCGTCACGCCCACAGAGCTTAATTAAGTACGAAAGAAATCATAACATTCATGCGGCGCGGGTATCCCATGCAGCTGATCCTTCTGCGCGTCGGCCCGCAGGTAAGCAGCCTTGCATAACGTGACTCAAATGTTCTACTGTGTTTATTACTTGCCAATGGAGCATCCCAATGCGATCACACCGTGCGGTTCCACAGGTAGCGGCCCATCAACGCGTGGGTGTCGCCGTCCACCGGCGTCGACGCGGACGCCGGCCGCGACAGGCCCTTGCTCTCCACCGCCGAGCACACCGGACACGCGCCCGCCTGCGGTGTCTTGCGGCCGTGGCCGCACTCGGCCTCGTAGCTCCGCGCCAAGTTGGCGTTCACCTGTCTGATCTGCTCGCCAATTGCGCTCACGTACTGCGCGAGCTGGCGGAGCTCGGCGTTGTCTGGGTCGCCGCGCGGCCGCTCCTCCCTCTCGTCTTCTCGCCGCGGGGCGCCACCTGGTTTCTGCTCGCTGCGCCGCGCAGCGTGTTGTGAGGTTGTCTGTGGAGCTGCGTGCGAGTTTGTTTGTGGCGAGTTTTCGTGTGTGTCTGCTGGTGTGTCTGCTGGTGCGTCTGCTGGTGTGTCTTGTAGTGGTGTGTCTGGTCTGCGACCCACGCTCTCGTCGTACAAGTTCTTGTACTTGACGAGCTTCTGCCGTAGGAGGCCCACCTCGCGCCGGAGCTGCTCCTCCTTGTTGCTTGCCTTGAGGGCGCTGACCTGCAGCTCCAACTCGGAGTTGCGCTTCTTCATCTCCACAAACTCCTTCCTGAGCAAAGCGTAGTCGCTGCGCGTCACCGCGGCCTGGAACTTCTCGCTGGCGAGGGTGTCCAACTTGGACTGCAACTCCGAGCTGCGCGCCTGCTCGGCCCTGAGCTGCCGCACCAACTTGTCGGTGGACGACGCCAAGAGCGTCCGGTACCGCTCGAACTCCTTGGCGCTGGGCGCAAAGTCCATGTCCGGCGCCCGCGGCACGCCCCACTCGTCGTAGTCACGGAGCGAGAACGGCGACTCCTCCTTGTCCACGCGCTGCCTCATGCGCTGGCCCGGCGTCTTCACGGGGCTGCCCCGGAGCTTGTTGAGGTGTGTTTTGAGCGGCGACTCGCGCGGCGTGGCCGGCTGCGAGACGTCCCACGCCAACTTGGTGTCCAACGGGTCCTCCAACGGGTCCACGAGCCGGTCCACGTCGAGCTCGTCGTCGGTGTCGGTGAACGGGTCCGCGTAGTGCTTCGGCGCCCCAGAGAGGTAGTTCCTCACGAGCTCTTGCGTCGAGTCCATGCTGATGCCACAAAGCTCAGGTGTTGTTGATGTCGCACGCGCAGTTCGCGTCTGCGCCGGAAAGGAATAGCCAGGCAGCTTCACTTACGGACACCTCTAGGACTCCTGTCTGATAAACGGCTCGGCCATTGGACGACAGCTTCTGGACGATTTCTGGAAATCCATAGACAATTTCTGGATCTCTGGACAATTTCTGCCAATTCGCCAATCTGTCAATTGCCCGGCCATCTGGACCTCTGACCCTAATTCCGCGCACTCTGTAAAGGAGAACCCCCACACCATGTCAGACATCTTGGACTCCAACAAACAGATCAACAGCGTCTGCTTGAGCTTGCTCCTCCAGGAGATCGTGCCCACGTCCACGCGCGTGTCCAAGCAGCTAGCCGACAACACGGCCGCCGGCCGCGACGACATCCAGACCAGAATCGACACCAAGCTCTCCGCCGTGGACGGCGACACGCCGGGCCGCGTGGCCATCTTCGACTCCGAGCTCGTGGACAGCGACGACGTCTCGCTCCGCGTGGAGGCCTACGGCTACGACTTGGGGCTCCGGCTCACAGAGGTCTTGATGTACAAGTCCGCGGGCCACACCAAGATCTTGGACATTCTCGAGATCATGAAGTTCATTTGCAGGGACGCGTGGAAGAGCTTGTACGGCAAGCAGATGGACAACCTCCGAACAAACCACCGCGGCACGTTTGTGCTCATCGACGCCAACTACCGCTTGACCGCGGCGCTCGACAGCGCCAAGGGCAAGGCCGACTCCATCGCCAAGGCCCGCACCTATGCGTACTTGCCGTGCGGCATCATCCGCGGCATTCTCCTGAGCTTCGGCGTCGACGCGTACGTGTCGGCGGACTTGGCGCAGTTCCCGGCGGTGACCTTCAACATCCAGACCACCATCAACAACTAGACCCGTTCGGTACCACTTTGCATCTTACATACTTTTATTGCACGCGGCGATGCCCGCTATAAAGAGAGGTTTGGCTCAGTCCTCGACACTGACATGCACAATGTAATCCAACGTCTTCACCACCGCGTTGATGTGCCACGGCACCAACAGCTGGAGCTCCGCCCCGCGCTGCGACCGCGCAGACCCGTGGCTCATGGCGTCCCGGTCGCACACCCCGAGCACCTCGTTGAGGACGATGAGCTTCTTGTATTGGTTGAGCAATATCTTCATCACCGAGTTGAGGTTCCAGTACGACGAGCAGCTGAGAAGGCTCACTTCGAACACCATGTACTCGGGCCCGCTCTCGCCCTTCGCCGCCATGCTCTCCTTGATCAAGTACCCAATCCGCATCCCTAGCCTCGTGGGCGCGTTGAAGGACGGCAACGACGTCTTGGGAATGACCCCGACGATGTCATAGCTTGGGTCCTTGAGTATGATTTCCGCGTCGCTCTTGCCGGACACCGCGCTCCCGTCTTGCGGTGAGAGAATGCTGTTCGCCGTATTCAAGAACTGCGGCGGAGAGTAAAAGCTCATGGAGTTATTCATGGGGGACGCGGCGAGTCCAGAGACACCAGCGGACGGCGAGTTGGCTGCGCCCGCAAACGACCCAATGGATTTCAAAAAGTCTGCTCCGCCACCTTGCTCCGTTCTTTCAGCCTCGCCTCCCGTCGATGGTACTCCATTGCTGTGGTCGCCATACATCCCAGGCGTGTCCTTTTGCTCATGGTCCGCCTTCGCACTGAACAAGTACTTAGGCAAGCGATTGGTAGAAAGGACAATGAGCGACACGTCCTTGTATTTTGCAGTAAGTCTTTTCCAGAAGATGAGCTCGTCGTCAGGAATGATGCTGCTTATCCGTGTGAGTACCAAGAACTTCTTCTTTCCTGATCCACATGTTCGCTGCAGAAGCTCCTCGTTAAGCTTCTTAAACAAAGCATTGGAGGTTTCCCATAGTGCAGAAATGATCGATCCCAAATCGAACACATCTCCGTTTTGGGCCGACACAGGTGTCGAGGAACAACACCAGGTTGTCGTATGTGTAACGACACCCAAGGGGTCGGACCAAGCTGCGGAGATCCATTTTTTGTCAACAGATCTTTCATAGGCAACATGGAGAAACAAGTCGTCGTGGTATGCAAAGTTGGTGCCCTCCTTATTTGATTTTGTCATGAAGTTGAATCTCAAAGAGGACGGTGGCTCCATCACAAGTTGAGTGTAGAGCCTTTTTGGGTCGTTTTGAATAACGGAACCTGGCTTTGTATGAGGTTTAGGATTGGGGCACTTGTTGTACAAGATCATGGACGTCTTGGAAAGATTCAAGTCTGAAATGTACCTCAAACGGCGATGCTGATCGGTCTTCTTGGCAATGGTCTTCCAGGGAATGATATGGGCGAAAACTTCGACAAGGGCCAATTGATGATCATTCAATGAGATCTGGAAGTTCCTGCAAATTTTAGATATTTGGAGAACGGAGTTCACATTGTCATCGAAATTCACAAACAAAAGAAGGAGTGGCCTGTCGAAGTCGAACTTGTTTGTTCTGTTGATGAGATCCAACTTGATCAACTCCGCCAAATTTTTGAGGCGCTTATTAAGTTTTTTATAGAACTCATTGTATGTTGAATCGCTTGCGTCCTTGTCCACTAAAATCAACCCATTGGTAATCTCTTCCAATTCTGGACGCGTCTCAGAGGATTGCAAATTCAATTTCTTGATGGACCCCAAATGATTCTCGGCGTAGTTCGTTTTGAGCAGATTGAGAAGGCTGGAAACGTCGAGCGGAGGATATTTTGCGGGTCCAAAACTCAAGCGATTTTCTGTCACCAAGAGCACCTGGAAACGTTTTGGTCCGTTGATAGGACTGAAGTTGAAGTACTTCCACAATCTGGTTCCAACAAAATTAAGGTTTATTATGTCGTGGCCATTCTTGCAAACTCTGGACTTAATTTCGTCGAGGTTGAAAATAGGACTGTCATCGGAGCTCTTGTCAATGAGGTTATCCAGCTGCAAGGATTCACAGTAGTCCCGGAAATTATCTCTATTTGAACCAAAATCTGGATATAAAGAGTCCCATTGTAATGCTGATATATCTTTGGAATCTTCATTGGAATCGAGGTGGTGATCATTGGTGATTTCGCTCAAAAAAGATAAGCGATCTTTGAGATCTTTCAGCAGCTTAGATGCTTTCGAGTCTAGGGCCTTTGAAACAGACATGAACTCATGAAGACTGATTCTGTAGCAAAGAGGATAAGTATTGGAGAAAGCCTGTGCCAACTCCGGAGACGGTCCACCATCTGCAAGGTCTTTAACCACCTCCTCGGAGAAAAAGTCAGGCATTTTGAACTGGGTATGCAGCTCGAAATCTGTGTGGCCAAAGTCAAACACCAAGTTCAGGGTGAGCCATTTCAAGAGTTCGACAATGCTCTTGGATTTCACGGAAAGTGTATCGTATTTGTAGTCCAAATCGTCTTCTTCATCATCAGCATCAACATCCATATCAAAGCCACTAGCCATGGATACCGCGCTCCACGGACCGATACTTTTTCTGATCATGAAGATGTTGGGGATGGTGCTAACATTGATGTTACGGAGTAACAACGGCAAGCAGTTGGATGATTCGGAAATGTCCTTGGAAGGGCTTGCTGTGGGGGTGGGACTGAGGGCGATATCATTAGACGTTTCTTTTTTGAGATCGACGGGTTGCTCTTTCTGCTTGAGCTCGTCCACCACGGAGCCTGCGTTGTGCTCGCTTTTCGGCCCAACAGAAGGAACAGGAGAGAGGGAGGCATTATGCTGCTCGAGTGTGGATAGTCCCAAACCGAAAGGAGAATCGCCCTTCTGAATGTTGGAGCCCTTGAAAACGTTGAAGTTTGGCGAGCCCTGAGAATTGGAGAATGCAAAAGACCTAAGAACAGCAGGCGTCGATCCAGTCAACTTCTGGTTCTCAGAAAAGGGGCCCGTTTGGGCAGCAGGGTTGAATATGTCGTCGACAAATTGACTGTCCAGTTTTGAGTGCGAGTCTTCCAGGGTCTCCGAATCTTCGTCTTCGTCCTCGTCACTTTCATCCTCATCTTCTTCGACGTCGTCCGACATATCTTGCATCTCTTGATCCGAGTTTGACGGCGACAATTCTTTCTGGTCCGCTTGCGAGATCTCGTTGTCTGAGCCTTTTGAGGCATTGTCCGGCTTGCTAGCGGAAGCATCTTCGCGGCGCGTGGTCTTTTTGGCATCATCTTCATGATGGCTGCGGTCGTAGGCCAGGACACTAGTTTCACGCAATTTGTTCTTTCTCCCATCAGAGTCAGGTCCCTGCGAGTCTTCGCGGTCCACGTAGAACTTTCCACCCTTGCCGTACTTTGTATCGATGCTGTTTTTGATTTTGGGGTTGAACGCGAGGGGCGCAAAGGCCCACCCGGTTCCATTGTCCGAATGAGACTTATCGTTTTGTTTGGCTTCCCCATGCCTAGGCAACTCATGGTTTTGTTTGCTGTTTTGAATATTCTTGGAAGGATGGAAAGGGTTCATCGTGGAAGCCTGAGGCAAGGCGGGAGTCGGCATGAGCGCCGGGGGAGCACCCGGATCTTTGTAGGAGCCCGGGGTGGCGGGGAAGAATGCTGACGAGATCATCTCGTTCTTTGGGATGCCTAGGTATTTGGGCTCTTCCAGCTTGGTTCCACCCTCTGTCAAAGTTGATGAAGAGGTCCCAGAGTCGGCCTCTTGATGCGGTTTCTCCTTTACTGACCCATCGTCTTTGGAAGGCGTCGCGTCGGGCACGTCTCCAGCCGGGGCGCTCTGCTCAGGCTTCGAAGGGGTGGCCTCGCCGCCCTCGGACGCCGCCTTTGACACAGCCTCCATTGGGTCGTCCTGCGGCTCCAGGTCAGAGCTTGCGCCAAAGAGATCGTCGTCATCCTGGTCGCTTCCAGCGTCAACACTGGCGGGACGCTCGCCGTTTTTGGTCTCGTCGCCCTCTTCCCTCGGTGGCTCTGCCGCGTCTCCGGGTTTGGCGTCGTCATTGATGGTCTGGTCGTGGGCGATGTGGAAACTTATGTCGTTCTGTAGCTCAAAAATGTCGGACACGCTCGGGTTGGTGTCTGGGGCCACCGACCGCGGGTGCCTCGGGTCGTGGTCAGCACCGACTCCGGTGGAATGGGTGCTGGGTATGCTGAGGGGGTAGGGCTCGGTGCCCGCGTTGTTGTAGCCCGGCGCCGCGGCCAAGGGATCGGCGGCCGGCTTGGCCGCCGTGTCGTGGTCGTGAATGCTGATGGTGTGGGAAATGAAATCGTCTATGAGTGAGATGGGGTCCACCAAAGTGGGCGCGGGCTCGATGCGCAGGTGGCGCTCCACGCTGCCAAACTGGAGGATGCAGAGCTCCCAGGGCCAGAGGATGTACTTCTTGTTGTCGACGTCGTGGATGAAGCGCGACACGCGGGACGTCTGGTTGTTGAGGTGCTGCAAGTTGGGCACGAGCTTAACCCACAAGATGGACTTGGTGCGCGTGAGGTCCACGCCGGTGCTCAACTTCAAGAGCCGGAGGAGGTTGTCGCTGGACTTGGGCGGCGTGGTGGTGAAGCTCTGCAGCACGTCGTCGGGGTTGTGGAGGTGGCAGCGCAAGCCCGACGGCACCACGTAGATGACGAAGCACGCGGCGAAGTCCGGGCGGAGGTGGTGGGTGTCCAACACGGCCGAGTGGAAGAGCGTCAAGTTGTTGCGCTGGGTGAGCGAGACAATCAAGTCGCCGCTGGCCAACAACACGGGGTCGACCTGGACCACGGCGTACTGGCTGGAGGCCGCGGCCACGCGGCGCACGAGGTAGTTGCCAAAGAGCTGCATGCGGTCCTGTGCCGAGAGGTTGTAGACGAGGGACTTCTTGACGGCCTTCAAGAAGGAGAGGCTGGCGAACGCCAAGAGGTCGTCGGGCTGGTCCTTGGCGTCCGGCTTGGCGGACTTGGCCCGCGTGGGGTTGGCCATCTGCTCGGCCGCGACGGAGCTCTCCTGCTTGAGCACCAACTGCGGGTAGAGCAGGTCGAGCCTCAAGTTGGCGGCCGGGCTGGGCTCGGGCGCGGCCCAGTGGTCGAAGCGGAAGTAGAACAAGCACTTGTTGTAGTAGGTGAGGAGGATGCGGGGGTAGTCGAAGCGGATCTGGAGCTCCAACTCGAGGAGCACCTGGTCCGGCGCAGGCTCCTTTGTGGTGTAGATGGAGTAGGTGACCAGCCGCACGCTGGCGATTTTGTAGTACTGGGTGTATAGCGTCTCCGCGCTCTTCAAGTCAACCATGGCGGCCGCCCGGGGTGTGCTGAAGGTGATGGAGGGTGGGTCCGGTGATGGACATGAGCAGTTCGCAACCGGTCTCATGCCGGAGCAACGCGATCGCCAACGCCAGCGCGCCAGGGCAGGAAGGTAAGACCAGGCCACTTGGCCATTGCCCTGGCCGTTGGCCTGCCAATCGGATCCCATTGCGGTAAGATCCAGCTTCAATAGCCAGCTTCAATAGCTGCAAATTTGAGACGCTCTACGGTTCGTATGGGCAAACTTACTTCCAGGTACAGACCTCCAACCTCAACTCTCCGCAATTCCACCATCCACCATTCTCCATCCACAATCCACCAGCCACAGCCATCCCAGCCCTACAACTTGCCCTGCTTCACGTACGCCGTCGTGTTGGCCAACACCGCGTCGCGGAAGTCGTCCACGCCGAGCGCGCTGGTGTGCCCCCACGGCTTCTCCGCGTTCTCGCGGTCGATGGCGTGGGCGAAGCACAGGAGCCAGCCGTCGCGCGGGTACGTGCGGTTGGCGTGGTCCAAGGTGTCCGGGTGGATGTACGCGGTGTGGCGGCCCACGTTGTCCAAGATGGTGGCGATCTGGATCACGAGGCCCAACGTGGTGATGTAGCCCAGCTCGCCCAAGTCCTGGTGCCGGATGATGGCCTCGGCCACCGCCTCCGCGTAGTCCTGGTCGCCGGTGCGCCGCCACACCCAGTCCCGCGCCACCAAGCCGCCGTAGAACTCGAACGACATCTTGGTGCTGCGCATGTTCTCGTCGGTGGTGCCGATGTCGTGGAGCAACGCCGTGGTGAACAACACCCCGCGGTCCAAGTCCCACGCCGGGAACTGGTCCCGGATGATGGCCGCGCTGTACACGTACACGCGGAGCGAGTGGTTGAGCGTCCTGGCGTCGAGCCGCTCGCGGGCGTACCGCAACACGTCCTGCTCCACGGCGCCCTGCGGCAACTCGATCTGCTGTGCCGTGGGCGCCCGGGCCACGGGGATGGCGGCGCTCACGTCCCTGGCGATCTTCACAAACCCGTACTTGCTCATGCTGTGGTTTCTACGTGGGCCGTTTGCCACCTTTCCCCGCTGGCTCGTGCACCCTGCATACGCTAGGGCCGAGCCAAGCGCACATCGACCTCAGCACATCGACCTCAGCACACCGAGCAGAAGAATCGACACAAAAGAAAGCCATTGCGTCACCATGTCGTCTGCGCCCGCCCTCCCCCAGGAGGAGTCGACCCGTACGTACCCGCCGTGCAGCGCACCGCACACCACACACTAACCGCAGCCGTGTTGAAGGCCTCGGACCTCGCCGAGGAGATGCAAACAAAGGTGCTCGAGATGGCGGTGGAGGCCACCCGCACGTACAAGATCGAGCGCGAGATCGCCACGTACTTGAAGAAGGAGTTGGACTTGCTCTACGGCGCGTCGTGGCATGTGATTGTGGGCAAGTCGTTTGGCTCGCACGTCACCCACGAGCAGGGCTATTTTGCATACTTCTACATCGGCGACGTGGCGTTCCTCGTGTTCAAGGCGTGAGCGCCCTCTAATTACTCCAACTTCTTGTCCTGGCCCGTCAACAACGTGAACACCGGCGCGCCCAACCGCTCGCGGCCCTTCAAGAAGTCCAACTCCATCACAAATAAATACTCTGCAATCACGCCGCCCGCCTGCGCCACCAACTGCCCGGCGGCGCCCGCGCTGCCGCCCGTAGCCAAGATGTCGTCCACCACCACCACCGTAGCGCCCTTGGGGATCGTGTCGCGCTGGAGCTCGAAGCGGTCCGTGCCGTACTCCTTCTGGAACTCCGCCAGGAACGTGGGCCCGGGCAACTTGCCGGCCTTGCGCACGGGCACGAAGCCCGCGTCCAACGCCAACGCCAACGCCGGCCCGAACAAGAAGCCCCGGCTCTCCAAGCCCACCACGTAGTCCACCTTCTTGCCCGCCAAGTGGAGCTGGAACGCCTGCACCAACTTGCGGAACGACTCCGGCTCCGCGAAGATGGGCAAGAAGTCCTCGAAGAGGATGCCCTCGGACGGGAAGTTGGGGAACTGCTTCAATTTGCTCTTCAATTGCGCGGCAAGCGTCTCGATGCTGGCGGCCATGCTTGCTTGTGGTGGCCGAACGGGGCCGGCGCCTCTGCGCACTTCATTTTCCCGCCCCGGGCCCGTGCACCCCGAGCATTGCGAAAGCCCGTGTTTCGCAGCCGCGTGGGTGCCAAACTACACCTTGTCGCAGACCATTTTCGTGGGGTCCGTCACACACTGCACCCCGTGCGTCTCGGCCAAGAGCTGCGAGTCCGGGATCCGCGTCCAGCCGCCGTCCGGCGGCGGGTGCGAGCACGCCGGCCGGATCCGCCACCCGTCGAGGCTGTGCTGGACCACCAGCGACATGATCTGCACCGTCTGGCCGGCCGCGGCGCTGCACCGGTACTCCACCTGGCGCTCGATGGCGGCCGTGACGCCCATGCGGAGCGAGAACGCGCCCAGGAAAAAGTAGAGCTCTAAGAACGGGCCGTTGAACGTCACGGCCGGCGCGAGCGACGCCGCCTGCGTGGCCGCGTACGACGCCGCCGCGCCCGACCCGTTCACCGCAGACACACACGCCGTCAACGGCTCGCCGGTCGCCTCATGCCTGGACACCGTGCCGAACAGCAACTGGTGCCACCCGCACGCCGCGTCGTAGCCGCCGTTCCTGATGCCCTTGAGCAGCATCGCCTCGAGCGGCACTAGCGCCGACGCGTTGTCCGCGCAGAGGTGCACTTTTCTTGTGCCGGGGAGGCTGGCGGGGAAGCCGTCCGGGCACGGCACTCGGTCGATGCCCGGGCCGTAGAGGCCGGCCGATGCGGCGAGGCGTAGGAGAAGGAGCACGCCGCAGAGGAGCTGGTTCATTGGGGCGCGTAGGAGAAGGTAAGGTTCTTAAAAGAGCTGGTTCATGGGGCGCTACGGGCTAGGCGGCTCTGCGAGTGAATGGCACAGCATGTCGGAAAACGGCAACCGACCGGAGTGCAAAAGACCTCGCAGCTGGCGAAGACCCTCGCAGCGGGCGCCGCACCGGCGGCGCTACGCACTCTCCGACATTATGGCGCGCGCACGACCCCGCTACAACAAAAATTCTGACCGCCTGACGTTCACTCGGCAGTGAACACGAGCCTTCGCCACCATGTCTGACAGCACGCCACCACGGGACGCGGCCACGGCGCCCGCGCTACAGCCGGCGGCCGGTGTGAAGCGCGAGAGAGAGGACGATGAATTGGACGAAACCACGCAGGGAGCCCAGTCCAGCGAGGCTCCATCGGGCGGCTCCAAGGCAGACGCCTCCGCTGCCGAGGCCGACGACAACGACGACAACGACGGCAACGATGACGACGAAGAGAACGACGGGGAGGACAACGACGAAGACGACGACGACGACGACGAGGACAACGAGGAGGTCAGCACCGCACGCAAGAAAAAGAGAAGACGGGCCAACCAGTTCCTCGATATCGAGGCCGAGGTCGACGACGAGGAGGAGGACGAGCTTGACGAGGACGACGAGGAGGCCGAGCTCTTGCGCGAGCAGTTCATCTCCGACGACCATGTCGACCGCGACGACTCCTCGGTGCCGCACGTGGACGACGACAGGCTCCACCGAGAGTACGACCAGCGCCGGCAGAAGGCAGAGGACCAGGACGCAGAGCAGTTGGCCGAGACCTTGAAGCAGAGGTACAGAAAGACCCACACGGTGTACCGCGGCGACACCGCGGCCAGCGGCACGGTGTCCCAGAAGTTGTTGATGCCCTCCATCAACGACCCGGCCATCTTTGCCATCCGCTGTACCCCCGGGCGCGAGAAGGACCTCGTGCGCCGTCTCTACGAGAAGAAGCGCACGTTGGCGCTTCTGGGCAAGCCGTTGGAGGTCTTGTCGGTCTTCCAGCGTGACGCGTTCAAGGGCTACATCTACGTCGAGGCCAAGAAGCCGGAGGCCATCCAGCAGGCGTTGACGGGTATGGTCAACGTGTACGCCAACCAGAGAATCATCGTGCCCGTCAGCGAGTACCCGGACTTGCTCAAGCAGGTCAAGTCGTCGGACGTCGAGATTGTGCCGGGCATCTACGTCCGGATCACGCGCGGAAAGTACAAGGGAGACTTGGCCATCGTCGACAACTTGTCCGAAAACGGCTTGGAGGTCCGGTGTAAGTTGGTGCCGCGTTTGGACTACGGCAAGAACGACGACTTCACGCCGGACGGCAAGAGGATAAGACTGAAAATCAGACCCATCCCCCGTCTCTTCAGCGAGCAGGAGGCGCGCACGTACGACGCAGACTACTTGCAGCCTGGCCGTGGGCCCCGCTCCTACATCTACCGCGGGGAGGAGTACATCGAGGGCTTCCTCCTCAAAGACTTCAAGTTGCAGTTCATCCAGACCAAGGACGTGCACCCCAGCTTGGAGGAGTTGGACCGCTTCCAGACCGGCGCCGACAAGGACGGCCTAGACTTGGCTGCAGTCGCCGCCTCGTTGAAGAACAAGAGTGACGACAGCGGAAACACGAGCGCCTTCCAACCCGGCGACAATGTGGAGATTCGCCGCGGCGAGCAAGCAAAGACAATGGGTAAGGTATTGGGCGTGTCGTTGAACGAGGTCACAATAGTTGTCACTGACGCGGGCGACAAGCAATTGGTCAACCAGGAGTTGACCGTCACCGCCAGTGATTTGCGCAAGGTCTTTTCCCTTGGTGACCACGTCAAAGTGGTCGGAGGTAAGCATACTGATAGAACTGGCTTGGTGATCAAGATTGACGGCGAATCCGTTGTCTTGCTAAGCGACCAAACGAAGGAGGACATCCGTGTCTTTGCAAACTATCTTATAAAGGCTACTGACTCGTCCACGAGCGTTGACATGGTCAACAGCAAGTACGAGATTAAGGACTTGGTTCAGCTCAATGCCTCGACTTTCGGTGTCATTGTCAAGGCTGAAACCGGGCTCTTCGGTGTGCTCACATCCGATGGCCGTCTTGTGGATGTCAAACCTACAGGTATCGCGTCTAAACTCAAGCTCTCACGGAGAGAACAGGTCGCCACCGACAAAAAGGGACTCACGATCAGCGTGGGTGACTCCGTCAAGGAAAGCAGCGGCGACAAGAAAAAGGAAGGAACCATCTTGCATATCTACAAAAACGTGTTGTTTGTCGAATCTCACGAGCTCAAGGAGAACTTGGGTATATTCGTTACCAATGCGCTCAACGTCAACACCGTGTCCACAAAGAACTCGATGATCTCAAAGACTCTAGGTCCAGACTTGAGCCGCATGAACCCTAACTTGAAGCTCGCTCCTCTCGCCGCCCCCGGCGCACAAATGCGCAGCGGAGGACGCGATAAGTTGCTCTACAAAGATGTTGTGATCAACGGCGGAAACCACAAGGGCCTCATGGGCAAGGTTGTGGAGACGGATGACCTTGACGCAAGAATCGAGTTGCACACAAAGTCGAAGAAGGTCAAGGTGAACAAAACGAAGTTGAGTGTGCTTGTGAGAGGCGAGTCTGTCCCATACTTACGATTCATTGGTGCTTCAGACTCTTCGCTGTCCGGCCCAGGATTTTCGCTGGGACCTGCATTCTCGTCGGGTGCAAGGTCGGCGTGGGGCGGTGCTACGCCTTCTGTCAATGCCGGTGCTTCCTCGAGTTGGGGAGGAAAGACTCCATCCGCTGCAGGCAGTGCTTCTGCATGGGGCACTGGCGGAGGTGCTTCTGCGTGGGGCACCGGCGGAAATGCCTCTGCTTGGGGCACCGGCGGAGCTTCCACGTGGGGCAGCAATCCAGCTGGAGGTGCGTCCTCCTGGGGCGCGGGCGGAAACTCGGCCTGGGGAAACAACCAGAGCGCCGGCGGAAACTCGAGCTGGGGCAGCAACCAAAACGCCGGAAGAAACTCGTCGTGGGGCAGCAACCAGAACGCCGGAGGAAACTCGGCGTGGGGCTCGAACCAGAACTCGGGCGGAGGCTCTGCCTGGGGAAACAACGCGGCCGGCGGCGGCTCCAGCTGGGGCCGGGGCGGAAAAGCATCTGCATGGGGCAACGCGAACGGCGGCAATTCGGCTTGGGGCCTGAACAACGGCGGCGGCTCGTCGGCGTGGGGCAACAACTCGAGCGAGCGCTCGGGCTGGGGCAAGAGCGGAGGCTCGTCGGCGTGGGGCAATAAGTAATAATACTACGTGACGATTTCCATTAGTGTTGACGAATTCTATTGGTCATGTGTAGCGACTAGGGTTTGTTCTCGCACCCGGGGCAGTTGTGGAGCACCTCGTGCACGAAAACATCACAGTCTATGCAAAAGTCGTTGCTGCACTTTGCGCAGCGGTAGCGCGAGCTCGAGGCCTGCTGGTTCGCGGGGTCGGCGGTGCCGGCGGGGAACGTGAGGAGACAGCCGTAGCAGTGGGTGCTGTCGTAGGCCTCGGCGAGCGGCAAGTCCTTGTACTCCACGAGCGGCACCAAGTGGTGGTAGGAGCGCGCCAAGTGGGTGGAGAGGATGAGCATCAAGCCGCACACCGGGCACACGGTGGGGAGGCTGCAGACCCGGCTGCGGCACTGGGGGCAGATGTAGCCCACGTCGGAGGACGAGCTGGTGTGGCTGGAGGTGGGGTTCTGGATGACCACGGCCTCCTTAGTCTCGTTGGAGCCCAAGGTCGGGTGGCACGCGCACAAGTGCGGGAGGTTGACGGCCAAGTCGGCGGTGGAGGAGGTGACGGCGCCGAGGTACTTCAGCGGGAAGCCCATGCGGATCAACGGCACGCCGTCGGCGCGCTCCTGCTCGGCCTCGGCGGAGGTCTTGCTCACGGCGAGCGGCTCCACGCAGTCCATGAGGAGCTCCTTGAAGTGGGTCTCGTTCATGATCACGCCGTAGTTCTGGGCCACGGTGGCCATGTCGGCCAGCGCGTTGGTCTTGGCCACGATCTCCTGGCAGATGGCCACGCGCGCCAGGAGCCCGATGACCTTGACCTTGATGTCCTCCTTGGTGAGGTCGTTGATGGTCTTGTGGATGTCGCCCGGGTCGGAGGTGAACAAGGCGCCGAAGATGATGAGGATCTCCTTGGAGTTCTTGGACGCGGCGGACGCGGGCCCGCCGAAGTTGGCGCTGAGGAGCGAGCGCGAGAGCTCCAACGCGTTCTGGAGCGACGGGTCGCCCTTGGGCTCGTAGCGGTTGTGCTGCCGCGCCTTCAACGTGCGGATCTTGTCGATGTGGTGCTGCGGCAGCCCGCTCACCTCCGACACCACCTGCGCCACGCCGTTGCGCATCATCACGATGCCCATCTGCGAGATGGGGTTCTGGTCGAAGAACTCCACCACGAACTCCTGGAGGTACGTCAACATGGCGCTGAAGCGCGTGGGCCGCAAGTCCTTCTCGAGCATGGTGTACGAGCCGTCGATGACCACCGCGAGCGTGCGGATGATGCCCCGCTGGAACGGCGTGGTGGGGTTCTTCATGATCTTCTTCTTGCGCGACTCGATCATCTGGTGCACGAGCAGCTCGATCGAGTTCTGCCCGTCGCCGTCGTCCTTGACGATGTCCCATGTGCGCTGGTACTCGTCCTCCCACGCGTAGCCCTTCTGGGCGGACTTCAACTCCGCCGCGGGGCCCAGCGACCGCGTGCGCTTGGCCATGCCCTGCGGCTCGGGCGTGGTCGACATCTCCCGCAGCTCCTGGCCGGAGCCGTTGTCGATGAAGTCGTCGTCGGAGTCCATGTGGTGGATGGTGAGCGGTGATGTGCGCCTGCAGATGGTTCAACTGTACTCTCACTGTAGCCCACTCTCACTGTAGCCTACTTCGGTTATCTCAATCTAACTTTTATTTCTGGTATTCATTTCACTTACTTTTAACTGGTATTGTACTGGTATTGTACTGGTATTGTACTTTTGTTGTACTGGTATTGTACTTTTGTGTACTTTTGTTTTACTGTACCTTTCGATTAGGCCCACTCCCACGTGATGTCGATGCGGCCCAACAGCTGGTCGGCAATGTCGCGGAAGGCGGCGGGCGAGAAGTCCAAGTCGTAGTACTTGCAGCCCTCGCACCGGTCCACGGCGGTGACCTCGGTGGACTTGCCGCCGTAGTACGCGATGATCTTCTTGCCGCACAAGCTGTTCTGGTTGGGGTTGCCCGAGGCAGGAGTGTACTTGTCGAACAACTCGTGGCTGAGCGCCACGATGTGGTCGGAGTCGGTGCTAGTAATACCGCAGGCCCCGAGCCCGGTGTCGTAGTAGGTACCCTGGCCCGAGAAGGTGCCGGAGCCCGAGCTGGACGAGGCCGACGAGGCCGGGGTGGCCGCCTCGGACTCCGAGCTGGTGGCGGCCTCAGCAGGGCTGGTGGCGGCTTCCGTGGCGCTGGTGGCGGGGGTGGCTGCGGCGGCGGACGACTGCAAGTCGGTGGTGACTGGCTGCACCGTGGAAACGGTTGCTGGCGAGTCGGCTGCCTGCGTGGCCTGTGACACCGTGCTGGTGACGGTCTCGGCCTGCCCAGCGCCCACGGTGGTGTAGGTGGTGTGTGTAACCCACTCAGTCTTGTAGATGGGCGACGAGGCGGCAAGCGAGAGGAGAGAGAGAAGAGTAACGGAGGAAAGCTTCATGGTTCAAGGAGTGACTGTTCAACGAGGGACTGTTCAAAGAGTGACTAAAAGAGTGACACAGGGAGGGACTGTTCAAGGAGTGACTGTCGGGTGACTGCTCAAAGAGGGACTGTCAAGGAGTGACTGGGTTGAGTAGAAGGAAGGAATGGGGTCAGTGAAGATCTCTGCCTTCTTGAGCGCAGGCGGGGCCGCGGCTTTTATATTGCACGCTCGCACCCCACGCGCGTGGAAGAAAATTTCGCTTACAGCTCCTGCGCGGCAGGTGCGGCGCCCATTTCGCAATGGGCTGCGACCGGCGTGGTTACCGCCTACCGAGCGAGTGTTGTTTGATGTGTGTTTGATATGTCTATTACGTCTGCTACATGTATTTTGGCCTGGCCCTGCCGTGCGGTGCTGGGGGCGGCTTGGTGGCGGTCTACGTTGGCCGGCTGCTCGGCCAATTGCCACGGCGATATGCGCGTCATGTGAGCGAAGGCGCGCCGCTCGATGTGTTTCAGCGGTGCGGTTGCCAGGTGCGCACGAGTGTGGGCCTCCTTCGGCAGCCGTGAGCAGTCGTGCCTTGTGAGGTGAAACAAGGTCCAAACAAGAGCCACGACACCACGGGGCGACCGTCCCTGGCCCAAACAACGAGCAGGGCCTGCCGCTTCGCAACTGCTTTGCTACCGCAATGCGGTTTGGGCGAACCTCTTCCCAATCGGGAAAGTCAGCCAGAAGATATGTCAAGACCCTGAAATGACGTCCGAGAACTCCGTGCCGATGCCGGCCGCCGTAGGCGTAGGTCAGCTATTGTTGCTGTCTGTACTGCTGGCTTTGAGCGAGGAACTTCCGCCATCGGTGGATTCTTGCGCCATGGTCTTGCAAGTGCCGTCAGAAGTACCGGTCAGAAGTACCACCAAATCCGGCCATGCGAATATATTACCAGGTCTCGAAGCACCGAACGCACGGCGAGCACGAGGGGTTGCCCGTGACCACAAATCGGCTTGCCCGTGACCACAATTCCGGCTTGCCCGTGACTACAATTCCGGCTTTTAGCCCGGAATAGTCCCGAGCCGGATTGAACAGCACAGGAGCAATCAGTAGGTGGTCAGGCGTCAGGCGTCAGGCGGTCAGCTCTGGTGCACGCTCAAGCTCACGCTCAAGCTCACGCTCAAGTTCACCAGACTCAGACGATAGCTTCCGCTTCTTCGCCCCGTTCTCAAACACCACCTCGCCGCCGGCCAGCACCCTCGGTAGCATCGCGTCAAGCGCAGCCACGTCCGGCTCGAGCCGCACGCCGCCCGGGTAGAGCTCCTCGAGGCCCGGGATCTCGCGGAGCCGCTCGCCAGACAAGAGCGCCGCGAGCCGGTAGCCGCCGGCGATCTCGCGGGCGCTGGGCGCCGCGTCGTAGAACTCCGCCGCCCGGGCCTCGCCGTACTCCGCCACAAACTCGTCCCGCGCCATGTAGAGGCCGAACTCGAGGTTCGCCGGGAACTCCTTGCCCACAATTTCCTTGTTCTTCTTGACCTGCGGCAGCGGCGCGGTGTCGTTCTCCTGGACGTAGAACTCCCGGAGCAAGTGCACCGCCTCCACCCGCATGAGCCCGCCCACGCTCCGGTAGCTCGCGCCTTGCACCTTGATCACCGTGCCGTTGCCGCCGAACCGGTCGTTGGCCGCGCCGAAGTACACCTTCTTCAAGCCGATCTGCTGGAGCGCCAGGGCGCACATCACGCACGGCTCGATGGTCACGTAGAGCGTCACGTCGCCGAAGAACCGCGCCACGGCCTCCGGCGGCGCCCCGAGGAGCCCCTGCGTGCGCAAGATCTCGTCGATGCCCATGAACTCCGCGTGCCGGGTGCCGTTGAGCGACCGGTTGGTGTCGTTGCACCCGTAGCTCAAGACCCGCTGCGACGCGTCGTGGACAAACACACACGCCACCGGCGTCTCGCCGTTCTGCAACGCCCGGTACGCCACGAACACCGCCAACGCCATGTTGCGCAAGTGGCAGTCCAAGTCCGTCATGGTCGCTTCCCCAGAGATGAGCTCGCGCCTGCATGGACAGCGACATGAGCACAGTCATGTTTTCGCATCCAGTGGGGCCGGAGCGGGCTGCGACTGTCATGAGCAGCCTACTGAAGAACTTGCTCAAGAAGCGGGCCTCGGCGTTCGGCCTCGACGCGGTCCAGGAGGACCCGGCCGCGCCGGCCGCCGGCGACGAGCCCGGCCCGGCCGCCAGCACGCCGAACGACGCCGCGATCCAGTCCGCCTACGGCTCGGTGCCCCGCGAGGTGTTCCCCGTGCACGAGACGTACACGGACCCGGGCTCGGGCCTCACGTTCGCCGCGTACTACGCGCCGCCCACCTCGCCGGAGGACCCCGTGTTCGTGTGCCACCACGGCGCGGGCTCGTCTGCCATGACGTTCTGCAGCTTGTGCAAACGGCTGCGGGAGCACGGCGCCGGGTTCTTTGTGTTCGACGCCCGCGGCCACGGCAACTCCAGCAGGCCGGAGCCGGCCGACTACGCGTTGGGCGCGTTTGCCGCGGACTTTGGCTTCGTGCTCCTGCTGTTTGTGGAGCGCCACGGCGTCCAGAACCCGCTCTGCCTCGTGGGCCACTCGCTCGGCGGCGCGGTGGTGACCGAGTACGCGGAGCAGAACCCCGCGTGCGGCTTGGACATCATCGGCTTGGTCATGATCGACATCGTGGAGGAGACCGCGGTGCTCTCGCTCCTCTCGCTCTCGCTGTTCTTGCGCAAGATGCCGCGCCACTTCAGCACGTACAGCGAGGCCGTGCAGTGGCACTTGCTGAGCCACATGCTACGCAACGAGGAGTCCGCCCGCGTCAGCGTGCCCGACCTCCTCCGCCGCGACGGCTCCAAGCTACTGTGGAAGGCGAACCTCAGCGAGATGGCCCCCTTCTGGGACACCTGGTTCGCGGGTCTATCTGCTAAATTCATTCATTGCAACTTCGACAAGAAGTTGGCTAAGCTACTTATGCTCTCGAGCAACGAGTCCTTGGACAGGCAGTTGATCATCGGGCAGATGCAGGGCAAGTACCAGTTGGTGGTGTTCAACAACTCGTCCAACGCGGGCCACTTTCTCCACGAGGACATCCCGAACCAGGTGAGCATCAGCCTCTTGGAGTTTGCGCGCCGCCAGAGCAGGACCATGGCGCAGCGGAGCAGCCCCCAGATCCCGTCCCTGTGGGGCGGCAGCGTCAACAGCTGAGCTGAGCGCTCAGTCGACGCCCAAGCGCAGGCTCTGGAGATCCTCGTTCCGCGTGTTGATCTCCGCCACCATCTTGTCGATGTTCTTGCTGGCGAGAGGAAACCTGGGGTTGATCAAGAACGGCCGCAAGTCGAACCGGTTGTCGTCGGGCGAGTACTGCTCCGCGTGGTACGCCGGGGTCATGGTGGTCATTTTGTGTCTGTTGATGGCGTAGAAGAACCAGAACTTCTTAACCTTCTCGGCAATGACCTCGGGCGTGTAGTTGTACGGCGCCTGGGACCACTCGTGGTACAACTTCACAAACATCGACTCGGGCCCGCATTTCTCCACCTTGCGCAACCGGCCAAACACAGAGAGCTCCTCGTACGTCATGCCCATGTCGATCTCGTCCGACTGGACGTAGTCCTTCGTGATGGGCTCCAACTCCGCGGTGGGCGTGGCGTCTAGGAACGTTCTGAGGATCGGCAAGTCGAAGTTGACTTCGGCCCACGCGATGAAGAGCTTCAAGTCGGTCTTTGACACGCCGCCGATCGGGTTGATGTCTGCGCTGGAGCAGTCGTACTTCGTTAAGTAGCCCCGCAAGCACTCGTCCACGTTGGCGCTTCCGAGCACGAGCAAGCCGCCCTGCTTGTTTCTCGTCCATGGTAGGAGCTGGGCAAACATGTAGCCAATGACCATTCTCAACCGCGCCTGTATGTTCTGCAAGGCCAAGTTCTCGGTCTGCGTGCCGCCAAAGATCTTGAAGATGGGCTTTTTGCCGGTGGCCACCTCGAAGACGGAGATGATCGCGCTGACCGCGGTGTCGATGTTCAAGTCGATGTGGTACGAGCCGATCTTGGACGACAACGTCTTGGCACGCGAGCGCGTCTCCTGCGACGAGTTCACGGTTCCCATGAAGGAGGTGTAGAAGAGCCTGTCGGCAACGTCCTGGGGCGTGCTTGGCGTGAAGGCGTCGTCCTTGGCCAACGCGCGGACGTCGCTGAGCACGGTCGCGTTGCCGTCCTTGACGGCGGCCACCACGAGCCGGCACATGGAGTGCACGATGACGGCGGTGGCGCACGAGTCGATGCCGCCGCTCAAGGGCAAGAAGAAGCCCGCGGTCTTGGAGCGGCGCAAGTAGTCCCAGAGCCAGCACGCGGGGCCGAGCGCGATCTCCTCCTCGGGGCGGTGGTAGCGGATCTTGGTGAGCGGCTTGGTGGGCTCGACGCGCGGGTCGAAGAGGTTGGAGCGCGGCGAAAGCTCGATGTCGGTGGCCACGGCGTGGTAGGGCTCGTTCTGGGTCACGGACTGGAGCGCGGCGGAGCGCTGGTTGCGGTAGGAGCGCACGTCGTCGAGGTTGATGGTGGCCACCACCACCTCCACGTCGTCGAGCGAGAACTGCAGGCCCTGGGCCACCATGCGGCCGTTGACCACGATGCACGCGCAGCCGTCGTAGTACAAGCGGTCGCCGTCGCAGCCCTTCTGGTTGGCGTAGAGGTAGATGCCGCCGCACTTCTTGGAGGCCTCGGTGATCAACTCCAAGCGCAAGTCCAACTTGCGGAGCTCGTGGTGCGAGCCGGAAGAGTTGGTGATGATCTCCACGCCGTCCAACGCCATGCCGAGGTGCGGCGAGAGCGGCGTGAACAACTCCTCGCACGTCTCCGCGCCGAGCTTGGTCTCCAACGTCTCCATCACCACGTCGCCGATCACCACCTGCGTCTGCCCGGTGACCTCCTGCAACGGCTTGGGCAACTGGTACGTCTCGTGGTAGCGCGGCCTGTTCCAGGGTGTGAAGTAGCGCATCTCCCTGTAGTTGCCGTCGTTGGCCAAGTACAACTTGGGCCGGATGTAGATGATGCGCCGGTTGTAGCTGAGCACGCGGCAGTTGTACTTGATGGACTTGTGGATGATGGGCATGCCGATGTCCAAGATGATGTCGCGCGTGTCCGGGTGCGAGATGATCTCCGCGTACATCTGCCACGACTGGTGGTACAAGTCGTTCTCGGCGAAGTGGTCGAGGCACCCGTAGCCGCACACCTCCAACTCGGGGCCCACCCGGAGCCGCGCGTGCCTGGCCTTGGCCTGGCGGATGCTGTCCAAGATGCGGTCGCGGTTGCCCTCGAAGTCGAGCGCCCACTGGTTCAAGTTGCACGTGGCGATGGTGATGTAGGTGCCCATGGTGCTTATCGTGTGGGGATTTCGGTCTTCGCGAACCAGTTAGTCTTCGCGGCCAGTCTTAGTCGCACTATCTACAATCGGTTCCAATTGCGCTAAATTAGATAAATACTAAATGCTCCGTAGTTAAATACTAAACACTCCATACCTGAACTGAACTACTGCACGGTGACCGGGTCGGCGCCGCTGGCGATGTTGCACTGGTGCATGAGCCTCTTCTCGTCCGCGCCGTGGTTCACGCCCTTGAACTCGCCGGTGACCGAGTGCCACACGCCGCGGTTGAAGAAGATCACCAAGTCGCCCTGCTTCCACGAGTGCGCCAACACGTTGGCGGGCGCGATGGCCGGGCGCATGAGCGAGTGCACCTTCTTGCGGGCGTCCTCCAAGCCGAGCGTCTGCACCTTGCCGTTCCGCGTGGTGTGCAACTTGAAGAGGCAGCAGCCGTGGATCTGCAAGTGGTGCTTCTTGGTCACGGGGTTCGTCCACACCATGGGCAACTTCTTGACCTTGGACTCCTCCCACTCCGGCAACTCGTCGAACAGCTTCTCCTTGCCCTCCGACACCATCGTCAAGCCGTCCTTGGTGGCCTTGGCGGGCGAGATGAAGATGTAGGGGTGCGGGGCGTACTCCACCACCGTGTGGAGCGCAAAGTCCTTCTCCTCCGGGCTGAGGCGCTCGAACGCGGCCGCGCCGCTGACGAAGCACGTGGCGCCCTGCGTCAACTTCAACTTGTCGCCGGACCCGTCGTCGTAGTCGATCACCTGCGTGTGCGTGGCGGGCGGCACCTTGATGCCCAAGAGCGTGGTCACGAGCGGCGGCGACAACTCGTAGAGCGCGGAGTCGATGTGCCAGCGGTAGAAGCGCGTGCGGTGCTCCTCCTTGATCTGCTTCTCCGTCAAGGGCTCCTTGTGGAACGACGTGTGCGAGGGGTGCGTGAGCGAGATCTGCTCGCCGTTCTCGTTGCCCGGCTCGTCGGCCGCAAACGTGCCCTGGCCCAAGATCTGGACCTGCGGCTGCGACTTGACCGACGTGCCGTCCTTCTTGAGCACCGACTGGTCGTGGCGGAACTCCTTGCCGTGGCCGTACCCGGCGAAGCCCTCCTTCTTGGGCTCGGGGATCGAGGGGTCGAACCGCTTGGTCAAGAGGTACTGGCTCTTGGGCGAGAGCTCCTCGAGCCCTGGGAGCACGAGCACGAGGTACGTGAGCGTGGCCTCGTACAACTTCTGGAAGTCCTCGTCGTTCAACTGCGATGGGTCGTTGTTGGCGTACGTGGGGAGCTGCACTGTGCAGCCGAAGCCGTTAGCGGCTGGCGTGATTGTCAATTGCGAGCTGGTCATGTTGGTTGATGTGGCGGGGAAGACCCATGGGGGTGCTTTCTATATATACCTGCCGCAATGATAAGGCACCGGCTGTGCCGCGGCGCCGCCGGCGCGCCCGCGGAACGCCCGCACCTGGGTCGGCGCACCGTTGTGCCCGCCTGCACACAGGCCATGGCTATCCTGATCCGCGGGGCCATTACGTCAGCCGACTTCGTTGTGCGGAGTACTTGCAACCTTTGCAGCCGGCTGGCCGGTCGCAGCAAACCGGTCGCAGCAAGCCGGTCGCAGCAAGGCCATTAAGAGCAAGACCCGCCACAGCAGGGCCAGACTAGTGCTGCTCGAGATGGCGCGAGATCATCTCAATTAGGCCCCGTAGCTCGCCCACCACCTGGCCAATGGCACACTCGTCGGCCCCGAGCCACAGGCTGCGGCTTATGCGGAGGGTCTCGGGCGCTTTTGCGCGGCCCTTGAAGCACGACTTGAGGTACTCGAGCCGCGCCGCCCACTTGTGTTCCGCCTGCTTCTCGCACTGGACCGAGCACGCGTCCTGTTGGCGGGCGGCAGACCCGGCCGGTTCGCCTCGCCTGCGCGAGAGATCCGGACTGCTCGCGGCTCCGCCCGGAGCCAGAGTCCGGAGGGCAGACGCGGCAGGGCTCTTTGGACCGCTTGGCCCATACTCCGGGCTCCACGGCTGCGTTTGGGTGGCGTTGGAACGGCGGAAAAGGCTCTCCAGGGTGCTGTAGTAAGCCGTGGGCTGCTGCCCGGAACACAGACGGCCAGCCGTCTGGTGGTACT
Organism: [Candida] wancherniae; assembly: GCA_003708715.3. Lineage (NCBI taxonomy): Eukaryota > Fungi > Ascomycota > Pichiomycetes > Serinales > Metschnikowiaceae > Metschnikowia > [Candida] wancherniae. The sequence goes on along the minus strand of PPOZ03000004.1, from coordinate 676,104 downwards.
CGTCGTAAAACAGCAACGAGGGGCAGCGCTCCACAACGCTGGTGCTGATGTGCGTCCGCTGCCTGCCAGGGTCTATCCAGAAGTCCGTGGGGAGGAGACACGGCGCTCTTCCCGGGTGCAGAAGCGAGCAGAGCCTGGTGCTGAACTCCCACGCGGCAAGGTGCTTTATTGGCGGGCTCTTGTCGCCGCTTAGGAATTGATGCTGCGCCTGCTGGGCCTCGAAAAGCGAGCAGAGCGAGTTGTCTTTATTCGTATACAGATCCATATGTCCCCAATTTATCTTGTGTCTGGGTGAAGGCTCGCTTGCACCACAAACAGACTCCGGTCGCGCCTCTAGCTTTTTGCGCCTTTTGGAGCGGACACGCGGCTGTATCAGATTCTATCAAAGGGGTTGACGTTTTTAGCATAAAACTGCTCCATAGACTGGACAGGAGCGGTGTGAAGCCCCGTGTTCAATACGTCCGAAGCAACCAGCGGTGGTATGTTGATGGAGGGGCCCTGCGGGTTGCCGCCACCAGCACCTCCACTGGGGTACTGCGAGTCCTGCTGCGCGAGAATCGCCTGCGCCACCGTGGTTCCCACTGTTGCAACAAGAGGCGTCCTCACGTTGGACAACAAGCCTTGAGGCTGTGTGGTTGGATTGCTTGCAGCAGGCGTGGTTGCCGAGGCCAGGACACTTCCGGCAGCAGAGCGCGCACCAGAGTTGGTTGGAGGCGAGTTGAGGTCCGACATGGACTTGTAGGAAGACGCCTCCAAGACGATCGTCAACTCTTTTGTTGTCTTGGTCAAGTTTGCCATCGAGCCTCGCACCTCGTTGAAGATGGGCGCGTCCTTCATTATGTCCTTCACAGCAGAGAATGTTTGGATAACAGACTTGAGGAAGAGATTGATGTCGTCCCAGAACGAACGTCTGGACGCCGCGTCTTGATTTGACCTGATCAGCGCGAGCTTGTTCATTAGCCTCTTTGTGATCTCCATCGATGTCATGCACACCTGGGTCAATTCCTTGAATTTGGACGCAACGGAGGAACTGGCGGCCTGCTGGCCCTTGGTGTTCGCGGTAGCAAGAGCACTCTTGCTGATTGTTTTTGTGAGTTCTCCAAATACAACGTGAGCGCTCTTGGTGGCCAAGTTTATCGACTGGTATAGCCTCTCGTCGATCTCTCCCAAAGATGCAACAGCCTCAGCTGCATTCGGTATAGACGGCGAGTCTAGCGACTCCTCCAACTTGGACTTCTGGTCGGAGGGTAGTGGCCGCGAGTGGGCCAGCGACTTGAGCACAGCGGGCCCTCCAAGCAACTTGTTTGCGTTGTTGAGCTCGTTCAAGGAGCCAAAGAGCGCTAGAAGAACCATTCGTATGTGGCACACGTCGGTTTTGGCGGTGAGGAGGCTGAGGTTCTCGTTGAGAGTGGCCAAGATGGCCCGGAGCGAGTTGATGCATGCGTGGAGGAGGCTGAAGATGTTGTTCTGGCTCTCCTTGTCGGCCTCTACGTTTTCCAACGTGTGCAGTAGGCTCTCGATGTTCTCCTTGGAGACCTGGATCAAGCCGATGATCTTTGCAGAGACCTTTTTGTTCGAGCACAAGCTGGTGAGGCGCTTGATGGACGAGTGCAACTCCGAGAAGGAGAACAAGATCTTCCGCGACACCACCGTGATCACGCCCTTGTCGTACAAAGCCGGGCGCGCGGTGTGGGGCGTCTGGGGCGCAGTGGCCGGCTGCGGCCTCTTCTTGTCGGCCTTGGTCGGCGACGCGCCTTCCTTGGCGTCCTTTTTGGCTGCGTTTCGGGCGGGCTCGCCGGTGGGCCGCTCTTCTAGCGTCGACAAGCGGCGCGGGCCGTTGGCGGCCTTGTGGTCCTGGTCGTGGTGCTCTGGGCCCGCGGCCAGAGCCTCGGCGTCCTTGGCCGCGGCCTCACTGGCCGCCGCAGCCAAGTTCGTGGACGAGTGCCCCAGGCTGGGCGGGAAAAACGACGGCGACGAAGCGCCGGCGCCCGCGGTGTGCGGCGGCGCGCCCGGCGTCAGCTCGGCGCTGAAGTACTGCTCCAGGAGCGGGTTGAAGTCGGCGTCGGCGGCGGGGAGCAGCGGCTTGCGCTGGGGCTTGCTGGGGGTGGCCTCGGCGCCGGAGGGCTGCTTGGCGGGCTCGGGCGTGACCTTGTTGCTGTTGATGATGAGCCCCATGCGCTTGGAGGCCTTCAGCGACTTGGAGCGGGCGTCGGAGAGCGTGCGGGTGTCGGAGAGCGAGCGGGTGCGGGCCACGCTCGGGGTCAAGGGCGCGGGCGGCTTGTGCGCGAGCTGGAGCTGGGCGTCGATCAGCAGGTCGATGGCCGCGCTGTTGGAGAGCAAGTAGGCCTTGAGGTCGTTGATGCCGCCGTCCATGGCCGCGAGCGTGTCGTTGGAGGGCATGAGCAACTTGTTGCCGCGCACCACGAGCGACTCGAGGCTGAGGAGCTCGCCGAGCACGGGCGGGATGTAGGAGAGGCGGTTGGCCTTGAGCAGCAAGTACTTGAGGTGGGACATGCCGGCGAAGGTGGCGGACGGGATGACGGCGATGTGGTTGTGGGAGAGGTCGAGGTACTCCAAGTTGGGGCAGCGCGAGCTCAACCACGCGGGCACGGCGGCGATCTGGTTGCCGTGCAAGTCGAGCGAGCGCAAGCGGTCGGAGCAGAGCGCCTGGAACTCGGGCGGCACGTGGCGGAGGCCGTAGTCGGGCACGAAGATGTGCTCCAAGTCGAAGGGCGGCGCCTGCTGGGCCAAGATGGCCGCGAGGATCTCGCACACCGCGGCGAACGGCACCGCGAAGTCGCCGGGCCGGAGGCGCACCGAGCGCTTGTCGCGCATGTGGTCGAGCTGCTCGAGCAAGACGCTCGCCGCGTCCGAGCGGTCGCGGGGCGAGGGCGTGCTGGACATGGTGGAGGTGTTGGTGATGTTGCACGCGGTCGCGAACAATGGCGCGCACCCGCCCTGCGCACTACGGGACTGGCTCACATCTGCTGCGTTACTAGACTACGACACGATGCCCTTCTTCAAGGCGTCCGCGCGCTCCTGCCACACGGTCTTGCCGGTGCAGCTGCACACCTCCTTCTTGTTCTCCCACGCGCCCGCGCTCCGGGCGATCACGCCGCAGATGTCGTCCTTGGACACGCGGTCCCGCAACCGCGCCAACACCATGCTGCGGCCGATGAGCTCGTGCACCGCGAGGTTGGCGTGGATGAAGGTCTGCGCGGAGCCGTAGTCCGCACCGCCCGCGGTGTCCGCGGCGCCCACGGTCACCGCGCCCAACGAGTCGATGGGCGCGGCCAGCGTGGGCTGGTCCACCTCGATGGGCGCAAACGCATGGAACACCGCGCCCGTCGACAAGGCGCCGCTGCTCAAGTTGCCGGAGGCGCGGATCTGCGGGAAGTACGTGCCGCGCGGCACGCCGTTGACCGTCAAGTCCACGTACACGTCGCTGTCGCCCGTGGCCACGATGCGGGCCAAGCCCTTGACCGGCGCGGCCGCGTGCTTGGGGTCGTAGCTCTCCAAGATGCACACCGCGGCCGAGTTGGGCTTGCCGGTGCCGCGGATGATGGCGTCCTTGCCGGTGGCCTGGATGGCCTTGACGATGGCCGAGGGCGGCGTGGACCCGGTCACCGTCACCGTCTCGCTCTTCAAGTCCACGCGGAAGTCGTCCAAGCCCAAGCCGCGGAGCGCCTGCTCCACCGAGCCCACGCACGCCTGGCACTCCAACGGAACGCTGAACACTGTCTCGAACAGCTTAGTCATTGCTGGTGGGGCGATTACTAACTCGCGCGGTGAAGAGGTGGGGGTCACGTGAGCCCTCCACCTCCCGAGCCGTTCCGCCAGCCGCCGCTGAGACCGTGCCCGCCGCCTGGCGTCGCCCGCTGCCTGGCGTCTAGTCCGGCGTGGCTGCCGCTGGAGATCACCCTGTGCGCCGCTGGAGATCACCGGTGCCCTTGGCCTACGCTGGAGCCACGCTGGAGCCCATTACTCTGCGGCATCTACGGCCAGCGTGTTGCCGGATCGACAGCCGGATCTGGCCCGCCCGGATCTAGCCATGCCAGATCTGCCCGCCATGCAAAGCTGCCCGCCATGCAAAGCTGCCCGCCGTGCATTTGGTTGGCGTGCCTGGTCTGGCGGTGATGCTCGCTCGCCTGGTACCCGCACTCCTGTAGACATCACCAAGCACTTAGCACCGAGCACCAGGCACCAGACCAGCAAACATGTACGCAGCTGCGCAGGCCGGGAACCCGGCGCTAGCGGCGGCCAGCGCCGAGAGCAGCGAGGCGTTGAACGACAAGCAGATTTACCAGTGGATCTCGGAGCTCGTCAGCGGCACCAACCGCGAGCGGGCGTTGCTCGAGTTGGGTAAGAAGCGCGAGCAGTACGACGACTTGGCGCTCTTGCTCTGGAACTCGTTCGGCGTGATGACCGTGTTGTTGGAGGAGATCGTGTCGGTGTACCCGTTCTTGTACCCGCCGGTGTTGACGGCGTCGGTGTCCAACCGCGTGTGCAACGCCTTGGCGTTGCTCCAGTGCGTGGCCTCCAACAAGCAGACCCGCGGGTTGTTTCTCCACGCCAACTTGCCGTTGTACCTCTACCCGTTCCTTTCCACGAACGCGCGCCAGCGCTCGTTCGAGTACTTGCGGCTCACCAGCTTGGGCGTGATCGGGGCGCTCGTCAAGAACGACACGCCCGAGGTGATCAACTTCCTCTTGACCACCGAGATCGTGCCGTTGTGCTTGAACATCATGGAGATCTCCTCCGAGTTGTCCAAGACCGTGGCCATCTTCATCTTGCAGAAGATCTTGTTGGACGACCAGGGCTTGCTCTACATCTGCACCACCTACGAGCGCTTCCACACCGTGGCCTCGGTGTTGTCCAAGATGATCGACCAGCTCAGCGCCAGCACCGACGCGCGCCAGTCCGCGGACGGCGCCGCGCCGGGCCAGGCCCCGTCCAGCAGCTCGGGCCGCCTCTTGAAGCACGTGGTGCGCTGCTACATGCGCTTGTCCGACAACGCCGAGGCGAGGAAGGCGCTCGCCACGATCTTGCCGGACGCCTTGCGCGACGGCACCTTCTCCAACATCTTGCAGGACGACATTGCAACGAAACGGTGCTTGGCGCAGCTCTTGCTGAACGTCGACGAGCAGTGAGCACCAAGCTCCTGACAAAGCTTCATTACGCCATGACAAAGCTCCATTACGCCATGACAAAGCTCATATTACGCTGAGCAGATTAAGCTTCATACCCGCCGGTGCCATGGCCGCAAACCTGGTCTTCAATGGGGAGCCCTGGTCAGCCGTGCCATCACGTGCCAGCCACCACGCCAAGCCCAGCCAGAGCCACCAGGGCCAGGGCCAAGCCAGAGCCGCCAGAGCCGCCAGAGCCAATATCAGTCCAATGCGCCAGCGCCATGCCAATGCGTATCGAAGGCCGTGCCCTGCCATTGTCCCGCCAGTGCCCAGTGCTTCCTTCGCTCGTGAGTAGACTAAATAGAGTATAGTGCCCACATCCGGTCTCCTCTGCGTTCTCCTGTATGGGAGCGCGCCACACCAGATAGCGCTTTCGCTGCGCGTGGTGCCATTGTGCGATGCATTCGTCCCGGCCTTTTCTTCAGCATGACCACGCCAGACGCTAAAAGGCACCTGTTCATCCACTCCAACACCGAGCGGAGAGCCTCCGTCGTCTACGGCTCCGTGGGCAAGCAGGGCTTGTTCGTGCCCAGCGACTTCCTCCCTCATGGAGCAGGCGCAAAGGACCTCGAGCAGGCCGATGGGCCGTCCGAAACAAACCCGTTGTTGGGCCAGCACTCCGCCGCCTACGGCCGCCGCAAGTCCAGCGTGGCGCACGACATCATCGAGCAGGAGCGCGAGCTCTTGCGCGCCAACCACCTCGCGGCCGACGGCGAGGACGCCGTGGTGGAGGAGGCCTTCGAGGAGGCGCTCGCCGGCAAGGCCATCCGCCCCACCACCGCCAGGATCGAGATCGTGTCGCTCGTGCGCTCCTCCATCCCGCTCGTGTTGACCTTCCTCTTGCAGAACTCGTTGTCCACGGTGTCGGTGTTCACCGTGGGCCACTTGGGCGCGGTGGAGTTGGCCGCGGTGTCCATGGGCTCCATGACCGCCAACATCACCGGCTACGCCACCATCCAGGGCATCGCCACGGCCTTGGACACGCTCTGCCCGCAGGCGTTCGGCGCCAAGAAGTACCACTTGGTGGGCGAGTACATGCAGAAGTGCATCGCGTTGATTTTCGTGGTGATGTTGCCGGTCATTTTCGCCTGGACCTTTTTCGGCTACGAGGTCGTGTCGCTCCTCTTGCCCGACAAGGACACCGCCCGGCTCGCGGCCGACTACCTCTTCTACATCGGGCCCGGCATCCCCGCGTACGTCATGTTCGAGTGCGGCAAGCGCTTCTTGCAGGCGCAGGGCATCTACCACGCCTCCACCTACGTGTTGTTGTTCGCGGCGCCCTCCAACCTCATCATGAACATCGTCTTCGTCAAGAAGTGGGGCTACGTGGGCGCGCCCATCGCGGTCGCCATCAACTACTGGTTGATGTTCGCGGGCTTGCTCCTCTCCGCGGTCTACTTCGTCACCCCGGAGCAGACCCCGGAAAACTTGCATCCCTTGATCTGCTGGAACGGCTTGAACATCAGGAAGGCGTTCCAGGGCTGGGGCCAGTTGACGCGCCTCGCCGTGCCCGGCTGGATCATGCTCGAGGCCGAGTTCTTGGCGTTCGAGATCTTGACCTTGATGTCCTCGTACTTGGGCACCTTGGAGTTGGCCGCGCAGTCGGTGGGCTCCACCATGGCCTCCTTGACGTACCAGGTGCCGTTCGCCATCGGCATCGCCTCCTCCACGCGTATCGCCAACTACCTCGGCGCCGGCTTGCCGGAATCGGCCAAGGTGTCCACGCGCGTGGCCTTGGGCTTTGGAATATGCATCTCCGCGTTCAATTTCCTCGTGCTCTACACGTTCCAGACCCCGATCGCCCAGTTGTTCACCAACGACCAGCGCGTCATCGACTTGGTGCGTGACATCATGTGGCTCGTGGCCTTGATGCAGATCTCCGACGCCATGAACGCCAACTCCGCCGGGTGCTTGCGGGGCCAGGGCCAGACCAAGATCGGCGGCATTGTCAACTTGATCTCGTACTACGTGGTCGGCATCCCGCTCTCCATTTACTTGTCCTTCTACTCTCCCTGGAAGGGCTCGCTACACGGCTTGTGGATCGGAACCACCGTGGCCTTGACAATCATTGGCTGTGTTCAGAGTTATTATGTGCTCTTTGCAGACTTCGACCAGTTGTGCGAGGACGCCAGAAAGCGGACACTGGTTGATATATAAACACGATGCATTAGGGAAAAAAACGTTAATTGCTCTTAGAATGCCTCTTCCATAGCAGCCTCTCTAGGAATGGCGGCCTCCACACGCGGAGTGCCCGACACTAGCTCCCGGCGGATCTCGGGCCCGATCGCGTGGTGGAACCTCTGCCGGACGGTCTCTAGCAAGAAGTCCCGCTGGTCGTCCGTGATGTCGTTCTTGTACCGCTGGGCGAACGCCAAGAACGCCTTGTGCCACACCACGGGCAAGCTGTTCTTCTCGTCCGCGGCGGAGGCGCCGCCCGGCGCGAGCCGGAAGCGCATGAAGTAGAACACCACGTCGTCCAACGTCTGGTACGGCAACGCGTACTTCTTTTCGAGTAGAATGCGGATGAAGACTGTGGTGGCGGGGTCAAAGTCCCGTTGCACGAGCTGGCTCAAGGCCACAGACGAATGTAGCACGGGCACGGACACTTTGGTCAACACGGACCCGGTGATGGTGGCCTCCCGCAAGGTGCAGTGGTTGTCCACGAGCGGGAGCAAGAAGCCCTTGAAAAAGGCCCCGGGCTTATACAACGACTTCTTGATGGCGCGGTAGAGGTGGTAGTCCAAGCTGTGGTTCTCGCTGTCTTCGATGTGGCTCCGGACCCGCTCGAGGAGCACGTTCTCGATGAACTTCTGTGCTTGGTTGGCCTGCAAGTTGGAGACGAAGAGCTTGGTGGCCTCGTACGTGGCGTGCGTGCTCCAGCCCTCCGGGTTGGTCACGTACAACACGTCCTCCCAGTTCTTCAACGTGGGCAACACCTTGAACAACTTGGGGAGCTTCCCGTGCGTGTACGTCGCCAACACCAGCCCGATCTTCTCGTAGGCGGCGATCACCTTGGGCGGCAACCGCACGGAGTCGGGCGCCTCCGCGGCGCTCTGCCCGGAGCTCTGCATCAACTGCTTCTCCTCGATCTTGGCGAGGATCTTGTCCGCTAGGTTCACGGAGCCGCCTGCGGGGTTGAAGTACTTCTCGAACATTGCCTGGTCCTCCTCGTCGACCTCGTACTGCTCCTCCTCGTACTCCTCCTCGAACTCGGAGTACTCCTCGCTCTCGGACGCCAGCTGGTCGGACTCCTCGAACTTTAGCGCACCAAATGACTCTTCGCTGTCGCGAGGAGCGTGGTCCTCGAACTCAATCTCCTCCTGCTGCTTCTTGGCAAGCTGCAAGATCTTCTTGGACGTGGCCGCGTCCAAGTAGCCGTCTGCGGCCTCCGGGGCCCTCTCCTTCCTCGCGCCCCGCGGCTGTTCCCTCAACGTGCCGCTGGAGGCATTGAGGTCCTTTGCGAGAGGGTTGTGACGCTGCTTTTCTTTGGTATCGCTGGTCAGAATCTTGCCCATGGCGCCGTGGTCTGGTGGTAAAAAAATGATCTCATCGCACTAGATATATTTTTTGGCTACATGCACGCTACACAACCTCGTACGCAATTCGCAAGAAAAGCGATGAGTAGAGCAACGTCTCGCCGCACAAGTCCTTGAGCAGATGGTACCGGAAGCCCTGCTTCAACGAGAGTAGCTGCGCCAACAGTATCCCGAGCTCCGTGGGGCTCTCCGCCGCGGCGCCGGACGCCGAGGAGAGCACCGTCATTTTCAAGAACACTAGCTCGCTGTCCGCGGAGAACACCCCCGCGAACGTCAGGTTCCAGATGGGGTTGAAACCGTTGTCGGCGATCACGGGCGTGCAGCCGGTCTCGGAGCCGGGCGCCCAGTCCACGGACGTGGCTCCGATGATGTCTAGCTTCACGAATGGGTTCACTGTCTCGAGACTGGCGATGCGCGGAAGCTGCTGCGCACTGATTATCCTGATGGAGAACCTCACGTTGAGCTCTCTGGTCGCCGTAGTTGTCTTGCGCAAGCTCTTGATCAACGGCTTGCGCAAGTCCTTCGGCTTCAAGATGTACCCGTTGGCGTGCACCTTGTCGAAGAAGGACTCGTTGATCTGCTGCCCCAAGTCGTAGGTCTGCCAGTTCGTAGCCACCATCTGCACCCCGTGCTTCCAGTACACTATCGGCTGGAAGTTGGACGACCGCAAACGGAACTTGGAGGGGTACACGCGCATCAAGTACTTGCGGTTGTGCTTGACCAAAGACTCCGTCTTGGTCTTGTCCTTGAGCATGGCGTTGGCGGTTTTCTCGCTGAGCGAGAAACAGTGGTTGAACGTCTTGGACTCCGGCAAGGAGAAGTTGCGGAACTTGATGCCCTGGCAGTACACGCCGAGGCTGCTCAAGGCCTCTATGATATGGTTCGCCGACCGCCTTCTCATTTTAAAGCTGGATTTGCTCGACGACGACAAGGACTCGTTGCTCTCGCTGAAGGAGGTTCCCGTGGTGGAGGTCGTGGAGGACCTGACGATGTCGCTGCCGCCAACAATAGCACTTGTTTTCTTGACTTTCACCAAGATCCTGCCCCTCAACTTATTAGGGCTGGGCAAGCACATGTCGTCAAATCCTAGGTCCTGGGAAACCAAAAGCGGCCCGAAGATGTCCCGCAAGGCCTTCGTCACAAGGAGCTGCTCCTTTGCGGAGCAGTGCACCTCGAGGCTCAATATTAGCGGGAAGTCCGTCACGTGGAATGCAAATCGCTTTATCGTCGAGAAGACGTTCTCGAGCGCAATCCCGCTGGTGAATGTCCGCCCGTGGTTCACTATAGGCTGCCCTCCCGGGTTGTCTGGGTCGCTCCACAAGTCGATCTCGAGGCAACGGCACCCTCTTTGAAGCGCCTTCACGTAGCCCTCTATGGACGATTCGCCGACAACCTGCCTGCCGACCAAGTAGGTGTTGTGCGACGAGAGAATGTAGTATTCGTTCAAGGGGTGGGAGTAGTAGCCGTCTGCGGCGCTTTCGTTGGTGAAAATGTGGCAGAACTTCGACTGGAGAAAGTTGGAAAGGCTCGCTTGAGTCCAGCTCGTGTGCCCTTCCAGCACAAACCTCTCGTAGATCTTGGCAAGCGGTAGCAGGAGATCGGACTCCTTCTGCACCTGGGTCACGAACGCCTCGAACTCGTCGAAGCCCATTTCCTGCCGGCCGCCCACCAAGCTTTCCCAAAGAGCATCGATGTCGTGTCTCTGGGTCAAGAGCGTCACAAAGACCTTGAAGTCCTTGAACTCTAGCTCCTCCTTGGCGCCGGGCAGGCACGCACGGTCGAAAAGCGTCCGCAAGTAGGATGCGCTCACGTTGATGTTGAGTCGCCTGCAGTATTTCAAGACCTCGTCAAAGCCCAAGCTCTGCTTCTGGCTCTTCTCCGGGAGCTCGACCTTCTCGCTGATGAGGCTCTTCTTGACGTCGTCCAAGTCCTTCAAGTTGGTGAACAAGTGCGTGGAGATCTGGTCCCTGAGGTTCGTGAAATTCTTGAGCACGTGGAGGAGCTTCCTGGCGTCGTGGGCGGAGTCAGCAATCAAGTGCAAGGTCTTGAGCTTGCTCTTCTGGTGGTTGAAGTAGATGATCGATACCCACCGCCGCTCGAAGTCCCGCGAGATCCCGAGCTCTTCCCGGTAGAGGACCGCCTCCTCTTTGGACGCGACATTCCGGATGTCGTCGACAAAGAAGCTGTGCACCGAGCTCTTGGAGTTCTGCCGGTAGAGGAGCTTGAAGTCGCTGGGATCCACCCAGAACGTGATCTTCTTGCGGGACTTGTGCGAGACCTTCAAGAGCTGCAAGCCCCGGTTGAGGAGCGCGGACGGGATCTCGAACGGGTCCAAGTGCTCGATGGTCTCGCCCAAGCTCTCGTCCGTGCTCCGTGACTTGGAGCCCAAGGACAACCGCTTGACGTCGCTGCTGAAGGACGAGCGGCGCTCGGAGTCGGACAAGAGAAACGAGTCGGACACCGAGCCGCGTCCCATTCTCGGGCTCGCGAGCTCGGACGGCGCGGGGGACCGTGTCAAGACGAGCTCCTCCGCCACCGCCGGCGCTCCTGAAGAATGGGGCCCATCTGTGCTGTCGTCCATAAGCCGCCAGCATACAAAATGCGGAGAGATGTGCATCCCAGCGATGACGTGTGTCACGTGCACAGACGCTTCGCCTACGTATCTAATCAGTAGCGTTCTTCTATTAGGTTCTTGGGTCTAGAGTTCGATGTCCTTGTCCAACCGGACGTCCAACTTCTCGTGGTCCTCGAGGTACGCCTTGACGTCGTTGACCTTGTAGTCGCCTCGGTGGAACATGCCTGCGCCGAGCGCCGCGTCGATCCCGCCGTCCTTGGTGAAGACCTCGCCGAAATGCTCGGGCTTTCCTGCTCCCGAGCTGGCAATCACGGGGATGGACACGGCGCGCTTGACGTAGTTCAAGAGCTCGAGGTTGAAGCCGTTGTTGGAGCCGTCGTAGTCTATGGAGTTGAGCAAGATCTCGCCCGCGCCGAGCTCCTCGCACGCGGTGCAGAGCTCCACCGCCCCCAACTCGTGGGTCTTGCGGCCGCCCTGGCTCGTGACCTGGTAGTAGCAGTACTTCTCGCCCGCGGGCCCGTACTTGGACGGATCCGTGATCTCAATCACCTGCATGCTCGTAGCGGCGGGCGACTCCACAAACACGCGCTTGGGGTCCACGGAGATCACCACCGCCTGGTTGCCGAAGCGCGCCGAGATCGTCTCGATCGCGGACTTGCCGTCCTTGACCTTGCCGCTGGCGTAGTACTTCTCCGCAATCACGACGGCCTCGGAGCCGATGCTGACCTTGTCGGCGCCGGAGCGGAAGTACAAGTCGGCCACCTTCACGGCAGGGAAGCTCTCGCCGGTCACGGGGTCGACCAAGTCCTTGATGCCGCCGCCCACAGTGAGCGGGACGAAGATCTTCTCCGCCGACCGCTTTAGCACCTCGAGCATCGGCAAGTCGCGGATCGGCGAGTCCCTGAAGGACGTGATGTTCAAAAACGTAACCTCGTCCGCGCCCTGCTCGAAGTACCGCGTGGCGAGCTCCACAGGCTTGCCGAGGTTTCTCACCGAGCCGGCGCCGCTCTCGGACGCCTCCCGCACGTTGTACTGGTCGCCCTTGGTGACCACGAGGTCGCCCTCGTCGTTGGTCCTCACGTCCAAGCACGCGATGATGCGGCACGAGAGCCCGGTCTCCGACTTCTTGATGTCTGCCGGGGTGTGCTCGTACGCCGTCGACGCGAGCGTGGCCACCTTCTGGTTCTTCAAAAATGCTTTAATCACGCGGAGACCTGCGATCCCCGACTTCTCCGGGTGGAACTGCGTTGCAAAGAGCCCTTTGTAGGAGATCGCAGCCAAAAACTCCTCCGTGCCGTACCTGGCGAAGCAGAAGCTCCAGCCCTTTTCCTGCGCCTCCCTCAACTTGTCGCGCTGCTCCTGGTGCCTTATGATGGCCGCGTACGAGTGAACAAAGTAGTACTTGTTGCGCGTGTTGAGGTCGAAGAGGCTCTGCAGCTGGTCGAGCTCCACCGTGCCGTCGTACAACCGGTCGACCGTGTTCCAGCCGATGTGGGGGACCGCCTTCTTCTTCTTGGGGCCCGTGAACGTCGGCTCGTTGGTCTCAAACCTGTACAACTCGAGATCGAGCAAGCCTAGGCCCTGCGCCGTGGAGCTCTCTTCCGAGCCACTGAAAAACGCCTGGAGCCCCACACAAATGCCCATTATTCTCCGGTTGTCGTCCACATACTTCTTGATGTGCTTGGAAAGACCAGTGCGCACGAGCTGCGCGACAAAGTAGTCGTAGTTGCCGACTCCCGGGAATATCAACGACTTGATTTGGGAATTCTGCGCTTCAAACTCAGCACCGTCCCGCAAGAACCTGATTTCGTAGTCGCCGATTCTCTTGATTGCGTTCGTGAGCGACTGTAGGTTGCCGCTCTGAACGTCAATCACATGCACAACTTCACTCATGTTTCTTTCTGGCGATAGAGATGAGCTGCTGGCCAGGTGAGTGAGTCAGTTGAAAATATTCTGGTCTGCACATAACGACCGTTAGATTACCGCAATGCCCTCCGCCGAATTTAGCCCGGCGATCACATTCTGGCATCAGCTAGGCAGCGTGCTTGATCTACGGGTGAATAGGAATCTGAGTTCGTATTAAATTTGTGATGTTGATTTTTAAGCAGATTGGAGAAGAACTCTCGTAAGTCCTACATGGCGGATGCGAAATTTTCTTTCCCTTTTCGTTACCGCTAGTCGGAATACCGATTCAGAGCTACGCCAAAATTCGAGTCATAATTTTAGACCTGGTCGGTCGCTGTGCCGATAACTGTCTGTGTATTTATATGTGTTTATTAAAGCGTGCTCGGGCCCAATGCGGCCCGCCTCGATTATTAACGCGCCCACTATTAATGGCTGCCTCAGGTCTTTTCAGCCCGAATGTAAAAGAAAAAGTGTAAATTGTCGTCCGTGCCGCCGTCACGCTCTCCTCTGAGGTTGTATTTGCGGCAAAATTCGCCGAAACTGCCCAAAGACTCGTGCAATTTCATCGACGTGTGGTGGATCATGAACTTGATCATTTCATTCTTGGTGGTTAGAAGAATCGACGAAAACAATACATTCGCAGCACCAAAAACAGTTTTCAACTCTTCAAACAAGTCATGGGTGAAATTCGATGACATTGCCACGTCTGATAGATAGAGCCCCAGAAGCTGGAGGCTGTGCGGAAACTTTTGCTGCGTGAAGGTGTTTGTCAACCTCGACAGCTCCAAGCCAGGGAACAATAGTGGAAATTCCAAGATACCTCCCTTTTTAAGAATACGGTGAAACTGCCGCAAGACCTGCTTGAAGTTCGATTCCGATAACTGGAGCTGCACATCCCTGCACTGTATTGCATGAAAACTCTCCGAGGGTAGCGTCAACAAGGACTTCGAGTAGTACTCGAAGTTTTTAGGTTTCACGAAATCGCTAGACGTCTCGCCACCTTTGCCGGCCTGACCAGTGTTGTAGAAGCAGTTTCTGTGTAGATCCACGAGGTCCTTTCGGCTTGCTTTCGAGAAACTAGCAAAGTCGCTGTAGCGAATGTTTCTGAAGAGCCCGTCATGAAGCTGCTCATCGGTCTCTTCAAGATATTTGGCGGTAGCTGCCTCGCCCTCCAAGTCTCTCTGATCCTCGGAGAGAACCAACGGAAACAGCTGGGACTCGTTGTTCACGCTTGCCTCGAAAACCCTGACAAACGGGATGGTCACTGCGAGGTACCACGAGTAGTTCGAGCTGAAGAAGGTGTTGTAGACTAGGACTTTGACCGACTCGCGAGACAGGAGCTGCTGGTTCAAGCTAAATAGATTGAATAGGTGCTTGGTCACGCGGCGCTCTAGCGCAAAGTTGTTGTTTAGCTTCACCAAAATTTGAATGACGTAGTTTTCGAGGAGGATGAACTCGTAGGAGCTCTTTTTGATCATCTCCAAAAGAAGCTCGATCCTCAGGCTCGGCATCTCCAACCCTTCCTCGTACTCGTTCTTTTTGAGAGCGTAGAATGCCGAGTTGATCTGGAAGAGCGTCGCCCTCATCTCGTAGTGCTCTTTTTGAAGCTCGCTCAAGCTGTCCAAGTCGGCCGGCGAGATCTCCGGGAGCGTGATGAGATACCGTATGTAGTTGATGAAGTTGCCTTGGATGAGCTCCTCCGAGGAGGTGGCGGGCGACTTCTGGAGCGTGTTGCCGGTCCTGGACATGATTATTTTCCTCAAGATGCTTCTGCACCGGAGTAGGCGGTCCGAGAGAATATTCTCGTAGTAGTTGATGTCCTGCAAGCCCTCACCCGGCGTGTTGGGGTCATTGCGGTTCTTTTGCCGGTTGACAAACTTGGTCAAGGAATGCTCGCGCACAGATGCGAAGTTGATGGGGTCGTTGACGTGGTGATCGGAAATGAGCTCCAAGAAGCTGCCAAAGCGGCCCTGGGCGAACATCGGGTTCAAAAAGACCCGCGTGAGCCCCTCGTCGCTGTTGAAGATGGACAAATCCGTGAACACCTCGTACTCGGGAATGGCCGGGCCCTGCGCCGGAGCCGTCGACGGCGCCTTTTTCTGCTCCTGGTAGTGCTCCCGGAGAGAGGCCTGCGAGTTCCGCGGGAGAATGGGCCTGGTCTGCCAGTCCATGGAGTCGCGCTGCAGACTCAACGTCTCCGAGGCCAAGCTGGCCCTGCGGCTGAGCTCCGCGGATGAGATGTACTCGCTTTTGTGGGACCGCAGCAACCTGGAGTGCTGCGAGTGCTCGTCGCCGTCGTGGTCCTGCGGCGTGCCTTTGGTGAAGACGGTGGAGTGGCTCCGGACGGACGGCGCAATGCTGGCGGCGTCGGCCGGGTCCTCGTTTCGCACGCTGCTCGCGGACAGCAGAGCAAGCGTGTTTCCGGTGGAGTCGGAGTGGCGCCGGGACTTGCTGGACTTGTCGCTGGAGGAGCGTTTCTTCTTCTTCCCATGCTTCTTGGACTGCTCCTTCATTTTCTGCTGCTGCTGGTACAGCATCGCTGGGACGATGTAGAAACTCATACTTCTGGACTGCGCTTAGTTGTCTCGGAAGCTGATCATAATACTGCTATGTGCCTCGAGTCCCTATGTCGCCAGCCCGAATGGATTGCGCAAGCGGGGCGTCCCTGCATACCTGGAGTAAGCCTCCGCGCTTTTAGCCTCGAGCGCCATCACGCGAACTCCACCAGCACCGTAATGGGTGTATACGTGCCCGATATATTTTTTATTTGGTTAGTGTACGTAGCAGGCGCCGGGGCCAGGGCGCCACGCGACGCACGGGCGTTTACGTCCTTTTCCGCTTGTAAGAAGCCTGCTTCCCTTTGGGTGCAATTCTGCGGCCAAGCGGCTGCGGGATGTGGTCGTCTCTGTCCCTGGCGGCCCTCTTTTTCTTGCGAGAATTTTGGCCCCAGTCCGACGAGTCCAAGATCTTGATTTCGTCCTTCGAGTAGTCGTGCGTGGCCTCGTCGGCCAAGCGGGCGTCCGACGCAGCCTGCGGTGCCCTGCGCTTCCGGGACAACGTAATCAACTCCTCTTTCTCCGCGGGCTCCTCCGCTGGCGCCACGGCGTGGTCAGGCGCGGGTTCTTTCTGAGCCTCGTCTGCCAGAGACTCGCTCAACTGCGGCTCCTGAACCACAGCGAGCCGTGAGTCGAGGTCCTTCAAGAGCTCGAGCCGTCTGACGTACTCCTGGAACGCCGTAGTAGCGACGCCCGACTCGTTGTCTGGGACGAACAACGCAAAAACCGCCGTTTCTTCTCCTTCCGGGAATAGAATCGAGTCCGGGATCAACAAGGCGGTGGAGCTGTTTGCTGCGAGGCTTTCGCTCTCTTTCAAAAGACGAGCGATGTCGGCAGGAGAGGCAGCCTGCTTGATATCCTGCCCGGCAACGGCACTCGGACTGTCCTGACTCTCTCGCTCCTGCTGCAAGGCCCTGACAATCACGTCGGCTAGAGAGGCCGCGTCGTCGCCGTGGTTCTTGACGGACTTGCTGACCCACTCGTGCACCTGCTCCGGGGTTGTGTTGACGCCCAAGCTGCAGGCGCTCAGGATCAACTGGTTGGACATGATGAAGCGCGGCGACTCGTCAAGCTGCCGGGCCTTGGCCTCTCGCCATGCAAACACGTCCCTGGCCAAAAGATGCTTGGACTGCGGTATGTTGTACTGGGACAAAAATGCGGAGAAGGGTGTTCTGTCATTATGCAAAAATTTGTTTTCGTTCGACGGCGGGGCGAACCGCGGGTACTCGAACCGCTTGGCGGCCACCTTCCGGGACTGCGTCAAGACCTGGTCGAGCTTGGGCGGCGACGAGGCGAGGAGCTTGTTGCGGAGCTGGTCGTATATGCTGAGCAAGAAGTGCGTGTCGGACCGCGCGTACTCCATCATCACGTCTGGCAACGGGCGGATGCGCCAGTCGGCGAGCTGGTACTTCTTGGACGTCTTGAAGTTGGCGAAGTTTTCTAGGAGGTATGCAAGCGAAAACCGCGGGAAGCCGAGCGCCTTGGACGCGAAGTAGGTGTCGAACAACGACACCACGTACAACCCTAGGTCTCGCTGCAACCATATGATGTCCATGCTGGCGCCGTGGAAGACCTTCACGATGGACGGGTCGGCAAACACCTCGTTGAGCACCGCCAAGTCGTCGCGCAACGCAAGCGTGTCCACGATCCAGTCCTGGTCTCTGTTGGAGATCTGCATCAAGCACGTGATGCCGTAGTACGACCGCAAGTCGTGGTGCTCCAAGTCCACCGCTATCTCGGGCGCCTTCTTCAACTCCTCCACCATTGCGCCCAACGCGCCGACGTCGGCCACCCACTGGGCGGACGTGCTGCGCCAATCTGTCGGCGCACACACCTCGCCGCTCTTGAACACCGACGGCGGGTACAGGCTGTGGAGGATCTCGTGCAGATACGGCTGCTCGTGGACAAGGTGGCCCGAGGCGTCTGCGGCCGCGTCCTGGAGCGGCCTGGTTGCGTGCGGTTTGCTCTGGAGCCGCGGCTTGAACGGCGCACTCTCGCTGTTGTCCACCGGCACCCGGAAGCTCTCCTGCGGCTTCTTGTGCACCGCGGGCTGGCTCCTGTCGTGGCTCCCGTCGTCGAGGTAGATCATCTCGTTGGCCGGGCCGGGCTTCTTCAACTCGTCCATGGCGAGGTCGATCAGCTCGAAGAACGCGTCCAAGTCGCCCGCCACCTTGCGCCACTGGAACTCGCTGGCGGCCTCCTGCTCGCCGTAGTCGAGGCCCAACTCGCCGCCCCTGGTCTTGAAGAGCTCGTCGGCAATGGCGAGCAACGACCGGCTGGACGCCTCGAAGTCCTTGCTGAGCAGCTTGTCGACGGACGCGTGGAACTTGACGTCCTGCGCCGCAAGCGCCGACGCCGCCCGTATGGTCTCGAGCACCCTCGGAAACAGTGCCTCGTAGGGGTTCTGCTGTTTCGACATGGGTTGACGGAAGAGGTGTAGCGCAAAAGAATTTATGCGCATGCACGTCATTTTAGTTACTGGAAAAAACGCATCCCGCGATGCCCATCCCAACCACCTCTAGACCAGAATGGCGTGCACCTGTGTGAGCTGTGGCTTGGAGTTCCACGATCTGGCGGACCAGCGGACCCACATGAAGTCCGACTGGCACCGCTACAACTTGAAGAGACGGGTGGCGCAGCTACCTCCCATCGATGAGCAGACCTTCCAGGAAAAGATTGCCTCGCTCGGTGCGGACTCCTCTGCGGCGCCCGGAGACGCCGCCAGGGGCAAGACGCCGAAGCCAGCACTGAAGCTGGAGCGCAGGGAGGCCTTGAGGCGGGAAAAGGAGCGGCTCTTGCAGTCCAGGAGCGCTTTGCAGAGCAAGTTGCTGGCATCGCGCGATGAGCCCTCGCCCGCCGAGGACCTGCAAGGCACAGAGACGCCCTTGCCGGAGGACAGCGGCAAGTCCGAGGAGGCCTTGATGGAGAAGAAGATCGCCAACAGAGTGGACATCCCGTTGACCACGTGCTTGTTCTGCCCCACAAAGAAGAAGATGGACTTCCTGACCCCGGAAGAGAACCTCGAGCACATGTACAAGAACCACGGGTTGTACATCCCCGAGAGAACCTACTTGGTGGACGTCTACGGCTTGATGAAGTACTTGGGAGAAAAGATCGGATTGGGCAATGTTTGTCTCGTGTGCTCGTACCAGGGCAAGAACATCGAGGCAGTCAGAGAACACATGACATCCAAGAGACACATGCGGATCCCATATGAAAGTGAGGCCGAGAAGTTCGAGTATGCGGACTTTTACGACTTCTCGCTGTCGTACCCTGCCGATGCGCCAGAAGCCGCGGGAGACGACGAGGACTGGGAAGACGTTTCCGGGTCTGACGACGACGACGACGACGACAGCTTGCCACAGTCGGATCCGATCATCAATACCGGCACCGAGCTTGTGTTGCCGTCGGGCGCTGTTCTCGGCCACAGACTGATGGCAAGGTACTACAGGCAGAATTTGCCGCCTGACAGAATCTTGTCGGAGGGCCAAGGCACAGTCGTGGCTGCGGAAACCAGACACTTTGCTGGCCTTGCAGGAGGCCGCCCAACGGGCTCCACCAAGAGAGTGTGGCGCCTGCAGAAGAAACGGGAGGATGTCAACGACAGACGGGCTGCGAAGTTCATCAACAACCAACCGCATTTCCGTGATCAGCTTTTGCAGTGAGTAACGCGTTTGCTTCAAAGCACTGAAATAACAAAGCTGATGCAAAAGTCAATTCCAAACTGCATCAAAAGCGTCCATGCCGCAAAGTACAAGAGCTTGGGGCTGAACACTGACCAGATAAACAAGTGGAATCTCAAGTTGATGCAAGAGGCAACCAAATTCAACGCCGAGAGCGAGTAGAAAGCAAGCCAGAGCGTGCTTCTGGAGTTGTGGAAATACCGCCTTAGGTCTTTATTGGATTTCACAGCCAAGTCAATGGAATTGAGCGACCAGTATATGGCCACAGCAAAGTTTGACACGAACGTCAAAAGGCTTACCACGGGGATGTTGTACTCCGTGAGTCCATTGTACGAGTTTGAAAGGTCGACAGTAGCCAACAGATTTGTGTTCCCGATGGAGAAGAACGACAAGTTTTGGACGCTCAAAGTAAACACCGCGAGCAACGTCATCTTGGAATCCAAGTTTTGGTCCGGGATGGTTGAGAGGACGCGGCCAAAGGCGCCCTTCAATAATCTGAATAGTAAGATAATCGGTAAAACCTCAAGCCGGGACTGATGGATCAACACTAACGTAAGCAAGTTAACCGTGTCTTTGTACGAGCGCCCTGATCGAGTAAGACTGGGGATAAGCAACTGCCAGAAAAGTGCACCTGCTAGCCCGATGTAGAAGAGCCTGGAAAGCTCAATGCTGATTTTATGAAGGTCGGCCTCCCCTGAAGATGGCTCTCCGAAAGAGTCAATTAAGAAACTCACGTAAAAATTCATCCATTTGGGGACAACATTGCCATCGGCAACAAATTGTGTGACCTTGAACAGGAACGAGAGCGAGGAAATGACAGATAAGACGATGAAGGAAATCAAACTGGGGAAGTCGTTTGACTGGAGCCTTCTGACGGGCACTCCGGGTAATTTGAAGCACTCAATCCACTTGCCCTCGGTGTAAGCCTGGAAAGTCACGAGAGCGTAAGTAATGACAGCAAGAGCCCAGTTTACGGTTGGGTTTGCCAAGAGGGCATGCGAAATAGTTGATTCGGTCTCAAACTTTTGACCGGTATTGTTCCAGCCCCTGATCACCCGAACACAAAAGATGCAAATGGTGAACCAGCCGAGTTTTTGGAACCTCAGCGACACGAGAGCTGTGACGAGTACGCACACGGTCAAGAACCACCAGATCTGGTGCTCCTCCTCTATCAAGGATGATCCATGGAAATGGAGGGAGTAGCACAAGCAGAAAAGGCCAAACAAAACGGAGGAGGACAACACGGCTGTGATGGAGCTTGACGTGTCGCGGAGGAACTTGAGCCAAACGAATGCAGTTGAGAGGCAGATGACGGCAAACCCACCATAGATGTCGAAATAGTTGTAGTTGGAGGCCTCCTTGGTGAGTGTATCTTGCACTGTTCTCAAGAAGCGGTAGTAGTCCTCGACCTCTGCGTGGTCCCACTCGGCCAAGTCTTTGAATTTTTTCATCAAGTCAACGAACTCGCCGTCTTGACTTCTGTACTTCAACAGCAATAGGTGGGCGAACTGCTTGCAGTTCTCGTAGAGGACCTTTTTTCTTTGGGTCGCCAGGGGCCACATCCCCAAGATCTCGGGTATGATGACGCCAAGACTGTTGAGAGGAACAGCGAAGTTGAACAAGGCCGACAACGACGGCACGAGGTCGATCTGTGATATGGCGGAGTGGTACTGGAAGTCTTCGGTCCAGCTCAACGGCGAGGACTGCGGAATGCCGAGCTGCTTGAACTTGGGCGACGCAAGAACCAACCCGGGGCTGGTCTCCCCGATCGAGGAGCCGCCGTGGTTTCCGATGTCGTTCATGCCGTGGTCGCCCATCAAAACCAACAACGTGTCGTCGGAGTCGGCGACCCGCGCAGTGTACAACTTCTCCAAGACGCCGTCCATCTCGATCTGCTTGGGCCTCATGTAGCTCGAGCGCGGTCCTCCCTTGTGGCCGATGTGGTCCAAGCCGAGGTAGTGCAAAATGAGGGCGTCCCACGAGCGGTCGCCGATCTCGGCGTCCAAGTGCCGGGTGACGTTGTTGTCGACCTCGGTGAAGTCGCTGACGAAAAACGAGCCGGTGCCGTCGGACTTTTCAAAGAACTTCTCCGCGGGGAAGAGCTTCAACCAGGTGTCGTCGCCGTAGAAATGCATGACGGCGTCCCGCAGGCGCTTGAACTGGTACACCCAGGAGTCGATCTCCGTCAACTCCTGCGAGTTGTCCTTGTCGTCGGCGATGTTCAATATGGCATCGATGAAGCTCGGCGTGCTGCCGGTGGTGATGCCCTTCAACCGCGGGAGCGTCACGGTGGGCGGGTTGGAGTACGCGGTGAACGGGAGCGCCGCGCCGTCGTTGATCAACCGGTGGAGAAACAGCATCAGCGAGTTCTGCGAGTACATGAAGTCCGAGCGCATGGCGTCCACCACAACCACTATGATCTTGTCGAAGAACGGCTTCCCGTCGACAGCGAACGGCAGCAGGCCGCTGGGGCTGGCGAAGCCCGGGGCCACCACTTTGTTGGGGAAGAAGCCTTTCAAGAACCAAGCATACCCCGCCAATTGAACAAGTATGAGCGTGAAAAGGCCCGCAAAATGCATCGGTCTGGAGCCACTCTCCACGCGGGCCTCTTGTTGAGGTTGTCACGTGCCGGCCGCGTCCGCGTGTTGCAGTCTATTAGGCTGCGAACGTTGCTTGACTGGAGTTGATTGGAGTTGATTGGAGTGATTGGAGTGATTGGAGTGATTGGAGTGATTGGAGTGATTGGAGTGATTGGAGTGATTGGAATGATTGGGTTGCTTTGAACCCGTTGTGTCTACGGCTTGGTCTCGTCGCTGATTACTTTTACATGCTCGCAGTCTAATTGTCCAAGTCCTCGTACTTTTCGTTTCTCTCTTCAGCCGCGTCGTCCGCGAGCTTGACGCCGCCGCTCACGGAGAACTGGCCGCCCGCGCCGATTATTTGAATGTCCACGTTTTTGGTGGCGGTGTTGAAGATTCTGGTGGGCACCTCCACGTCGCCGTCGAGGGGGCCCAAGCCCGGCGCGTAGGTGTCGCCGAAGCCCCACGAGTACACCACCCCGTCGGTGGTCACCGCAAACGAGTGGTGGGAGCCCGCGCCGATGGCCTTGAAGCGGAGCTTGCCCTGTGCCACCTGCAAGAGCGTGGGAACAGGCACGGACCGCGCGTTGCCGTGGGCGTCGCGGAACGTCGACTCGGGCAACTGGTCGCTGGCGAGGCCGATCTCCTTCATGTCGTACCTGCCCCACACGTAGACCTCGCCCTGCTTGGTCAAGGCGAGCGTGTGGTGCTCGCCGCCGGCAATCTGGACAATCTCCTTGTCGGCCAACGCGGGAACCGGCGTGGGGCGCGTGACCAACGAGCCGTCCTCGAGCTCGCCCTCGTCGTTGGTGATGCCGCACTGGCCGTACTGGTTCAAGCCCCAGGTCAAGACGCGGTTTTCGGAGTCGATCGCAAAGCAGTGGAAGTCGCCGCTGGCGATGTACTTGATGTCGTAGAGCCCGAACGCCTGCGGCTCCAAGCCGGAGAAAATGTGTCTCTCGAGGATCTTCCTCCCCAACTGGTACTGCTGCCCGTTGCCCCATGCATACACAATGCCCTTGGAGTCCAACGCCAACACGTGGTCCTTGCCCGCGGCGAGCTGGACAATGCTCTTCAACTTGCTCACCTTGAGCGGGGTCTTCTGCAACAACTGCTTGGCCGAGAACCCCAACAAGCCCTCGTTGCTGCGGAACGTGCCCCACGTGTACACGTCGCCGTTGTCGTACAAGATGGCGCTGAGGTTGTCGGCGGCAGCCAACCCCACGATCTTGTGGTCGGTCTTGGGCAAGTTCTCAACGAGGCCCGGCGTGGACTCGGCCTCGTTCAAGTCGCCGTCCTCGTCCGAGTCGTCCGCGTCCTCGATCGACTTGAGGTTCTCCTTGACCTTCGATGTGTCCCTGCCCAAGACGGCGCTGTCGTTTGTGCCCCACGACCACAACTTGTTGTTGGAGTCCAACGCGAGGACGTGCATGCCTCCCACGGCAAAATCCACTATGCCCTCTGCGTTTATGCGCTCCGGCGTCAAGAACGGGTTTAGTCTAGGCCGCTTAACCTCCTTGGTTTTGGCTGCCGGACCGAGTCCCAACTCGCACATCGATCCGGTTCCCCAAACAAAGACATTAAGAGGTACGTCTTTGGGCGAGGGCACGCCATTAATGTCCGGAAGCTTCGAGTACGAGTGCAACACAGCCGAGGACGTAGACTTGATCCTCTTCGCGTGGCCGTTGGCCAGCGGCGATGCGGTACGCTTGTTAGTGCCTCTCTTGAGCGCCACCATGTTCTCCTGCCACTGTCACCTACACTCAGAATGCGTTTTTCAGGCGGATCGGGGTGTGCATATAAACGCTATATTGGCCTAATTAAGTGTGTTTACGTTGGTATGCGTGTAGCCTTGCTTCTTGTGCCTCCACTTGCTCTTGGTCTCCACGAATCTTCTGGCCAAGTTCTGGATGAGGTAGGCCGCAGACCCTATCGCTCTGAAAAATGCAAGAAATGCCACGAACCACAAGATGAACACCAAGTAGTAGTTTTTGGACGTCTCGCCTGCATCGTAAACCTGCAACATCGTCATGATGAAGACCAAGTTGGCAAGTAGCCACCCCAAAACCACCTTTGTCCGCACATGCTTGGCGTAGTCCTCTCCATCTGGGGGCAGGTTTTTGCCCGATGTGTCCTTCACCTTTTGGCTGGATCTCTTGGCGCGGATGTTGTAGAGTGTCTCGAGGTAGACCTCGTCGATGTTGTAATCCACGATAACAGCCTCGAACTCTCCCTCGTCGTTCTTTTGGATGATGTATTGGTTTGATCTGTCCTCCTTTGGATTGTTGTCGCCTTTAGTTCCCCAGGAAACATCGTGCGTGTTGCAGAAGGCAAAAATTTGTAAGGTGCAAGTGTACGATGGAATCATCAAGAAGTATTGCACGGAACATGTAATCATGTGCCAAGGATCCAAGTACAAAATGGACATGAAAGCATAGAGTCCGTATGTTGCGAGCAAAGACACCACAATGCTCACAAACACGCTGACTGTGGTATCTCCAACACCAAAGTTATTGATTGCAGTAATGACAAAGTAAAATCCAACAATCAAGGTGTACAAGGCGCAAATGGTCAAGAGAATCATGAGGGTCTTGAATATGTTTCTGGAAGCTTGCGGCCTGTTTCCTATGGAAGCAACGAAAATGGAAGTCAACACACAAATGCAAAGGTAATTGAAAAGAGTGAATATCCAGAATCCTCCTTTCCCAAGACTTTTGTCCAGGATGAGCGATCCTGTCAAGAAGTAAAAGGTGAGATAGAAGTTACTCAACGAGAAAAAGGACAAAAGCAAACTGAGGAACTGGTACGTGAATTCCACACAGAACCAGAATTTCCTGACGTATGAATGGTCTGTGCTCCAGATTTTGTTTGAGTGGCGAAGGGAGTACAAGGCTGCGAAAAACGCACCGTTCATCCATCTTCTTCTTTGGGACAAGAACTCAGGCACTGTTTCGGGCACATCTGTTTCGCCTGTTGCCAGCTTCACAAACTTCAACACCCAATTCTCGTTCCGCTTTGCAACCAACTCCCAGCACAAAATTCTGTCCTCGGCGAGGTACATGTTGGCCTCGAAGAAATTGGTCTTACTGTTCTTTTCGTGGTGACTCGTTAAGAGATCCTCGCCTTTGAAGTAGGAGTTCAATGGGCCGGTGCCGTCTTCGTGGTTTTGCAATGCAATGTATCGGTAGGCCGAGAGCGCACCGGGCAAGACGGAGATGTATCCAAACACCGACTCCAATGGTTTGTCCAAAATGTTGGACAACTTGTACTCGAAGTTTTGGGATGCCACGAGAGGGTTGAGCAAGTTGATCCAGCCCTTCCCTTTCATGGCCGTGATTTCTCCTGCAACGCCTGCCACGTTGGAGTCTCTATCAAATGCTTTCCACATGTTATAGATGGCGTGGTTGTCGGGCTTGGTTCCGACATCTAGAAGCACAATGACGTTTGGATCCAATACGGGACAAAAGGCGTTGAACAACCACCTATGCGAGTTGATTTTCTTCTGGTTCTTCTCCTTCAAGCAGAAGAGCACCTGCACCGGCGTCAAGCTCTTCTCGTCGCCCTTGAACTTGAGGTTCTCGTCAATGGATATCTGGGTTGTGTACTCGAAGAGGTGCGCGTTCACCTTCTTGTTGTTGACATATGGCCTGGCCAAGTTGTCCTGGTAGCAGCCCGTAGCGGTCAAGAGCTGGAGAACGGACTCGTTGATCTTGTTTCTTCCGTCGGAGATGATGATGACCTGGACCTTCTTCCAGGAGTCTTTGCCCCACATGGCGGACTTGCGGCGGGAGCACAAGTGTGCGACGTTCTTCATGATTCCGTGCATGGTTCTTGCGAACGACTTCTCGTCCTCGTTGTACATGGTGACACAGATGACTAGCTCGATCTCGCGGCCGTACTTGGCGGCCCGGAGCGTGAAGCCGTTGCGGACGAAGTCGTCGGGCTCTGCGGTGCACGCGGTGTATGTCATGTTGGTGTACTCGCCGAAGGGCGAGTCCGTCCGGGTGAGGACCTTCTTCAACTCCTCGGGAATTCTGTTTTCGAGCACCAAGTTTCCGGACTCGCCGCCCACGAGCCTGACCTTGCGTTTGGTCAACGTCTTCTGTCTGTTGGGCACGAACGCCTCGCCGATGTTCTGCATGATGTCCTGGTCGATGGAGGCCTTGAAGTAGTCGCTGGCCGAGGCGGAGGACTGGTACGAGCTCGAGGAGTAGGCGGTCTGGGTATCGGAGATGGCCTCATTGTCCTCGAACTCCTCCTTGTAGAGGTTGTAGCCGTAGTCGCCGGAGGTCAGGCGGAGGGTCTTCTCGTCGGAGGTGTCGTCGTTGATGGTGTTTGCCTCGGCGTACGTCTCGGGCGTGAAGATGGGCTCGGGCGGGTCCAAGAACCGGTGGCTGCGCAGGAAGGCGTCCGTGGACGTCCGGAAGTTCAACTTCTTGGACGGCGACTGGTCGTCCTCGTCGTGCTCGGGGATCACGAGCTTGGTGTGCCTCTCGCGCTCGGGGCTCTCGCGCTCGGTGAACTGGCGCCTCGGGGTGGTGCCCTCGAAGGGCAAGGAGGGCGCCGTTGCGCTGGTCAAGTGGCCGGGCATCGGGCGGGCGTCTGCGCTGCTTCTGGCAAAGATGTTGGGGGACCTCCTCTGCTCGGGAAACGCGCGGACCGAGCCGGGCATGCCGTTGAACTGGGATTCCTCGTCCAGCGGCTCGTCGAACTGGTAGTAGCGTCTTGGCGACGTTCTGTCGCTGGTGAGCGCAGGGTTCGGGGCCGAAAGCTCGCTGTGGTCCAAGAATGGATTGGCGCGGTCTGGGGAGCCGGGCATTGCTGGGGTTTTATGATGTGGCGTTTCTTATGGGTATGGCGGGTCTAGCTTGCAGGGTTTGTCGGCGGTGGGGTGTTTCTTTGAGGGACGTAGCGTTCTTAAACGAAGCGCTAATGAGCAGCGCAGTTTGTTTACAAGTTACCGGATGCGGCTAATTAATAACAACGCCAAAAAAAAAAAAAAAAAAAGAACGAGTCCCTTGCTTTGACAGATCCGGCTTGGGGCCGTTGTCGTTGTAGTGGAAGCAGTGTCTTGTGAATCTCCAGGGTTGATTCTTGAATTTTCCTCTTTGAGTTCCAGGGCATGGTCCATTCGTACTTTTGGCTGTGCGCAGCATGTTCCGCAAAATAACCTACGAAGAGGGCACTCAACCAAATGATGCCAATTAAATAAATGATATTGAAAATACGTAAACGAACATAGGACTTCGGCAAAGGGGCACAAGGCCTTCGGCTGGTTTTGGCACATTGCTGGTTGCTGGTAGTACTGGGTACACTGGTCCTGGGTACTACCGGTACTGGTACGGGTACTGGTACTGGGGTACAGTGCGGCGCGCAGAGACCAGAAGCACCCACCCATGCCCGACACACACAGCCTCGAGGACGAGGCGTTCGAGCCGGGGTCGTACCGGTCGCCGAATGTGCTGGCACAGGTGTCCACGGTCGACTTCAACAAGCTCACCAAGCACAGCTCCAACTCGTCGCTGGCGTCCAGCATCGCAACGCAGAAGTCGCGGGCCCACACGTTGAGCCGGTTCTTCACGCGGAGTAAGAACTCCGAGGACGCCGAGGACGACTCCGGCGCGTCCCGCGGCGACGGCGAGTCCGAGACCGCGTCCATCAGCCGGCAGCTGGCGCACGGCAAGCGCGTCAAGCCCAAGTTGGCGTTCAAGAAGGGCAGCAAGCCCGACTTGCGCGTGCAGACCGGCGGCCACCACACGCTCAAGATCCCCAAGAAGATCTTGAGCTCCAAGTCCGAGGGCGCGTCGTTGAAGAAGTCCGCGTCGTCGCCGGTGTCGTTGAGCAACTTCTTCCACCGCCCGCACTCGCTGACGCTCGACAGCCAGGCGTGGGCGGACCCGGACGACGCCGACACGCTCCCGGGCAGCTACGGCGCCAAGCGGCGCACGGTGGTGGTGTTGTCGTCGCAGAGCTCCAACTCCGCGGTGGCGGACCCCGGCCACGCCGCGGTGTTCAAGTTCACCAACCCGGACTACACCGGCGAGGGCGACGACTCCTTCGACAACTCCGTGCTCAACGACTTCCAGCGCCTCTACATGACGTCCGCCGACCAGTTCGTGCACAAATTGCAGCGGGCAGGCTCCGAGCCCGGCGCTGCGCAGACCTCCCCGGGCGGCCCGTTGTCGCTCTCCGACATCGACGCCCACTTGAACAAGACGCTCGCGCAGCTCTTCAGCATGGTGCGGCCGCTCTTGGCGCCGTCCAAGCAGTCCGTGCTCCACAACGGCAAGCTCCTGCCGCACTTGAACGCGTCCGTGGAGCAGCTCGCCGGCTTCGCCACGGAGCGGCTACTATACCCGTTCACCGTCTTGTCGCCCGGCCCCGAGGCCGCGCCCGAGGAGGGCAAGCTCGCCGCCCCGGACGAGAGGGCGGAGGCGGGCCGCACGCGCCTCGGCTCGCTCGGCCACTCCGCCGACGAGGACAGAATCGAGTTGATGACCAAGGAGTTGAGCTCCAAGACATATCTCTTTTTCGTCAGGTGCTGCCAGGCGTTGGCCAAGGACGTCGAGGCCCACGGCCACGGCGCGGAGGGCGCCCCCAACCCCACCAGGGTCACGTTGGAGACCTCGGTCTACTTGCGCCAGGCCGACATCGAGCGCTACTTCAAGAACTGGTTCTCTGTGTCGCGCTCCTGGCGGTTCTTCAACCAGGAGCTACGCTTCTCGTTGTTGCACGTGTTCTTGGGCATCGAGACGAGCTTCACCCGCGCGCACAGCACCGACGCCGGGGGCGCCCACGTGGAAGGGTCCAGGTACATCGAGCAGGCGCTCCTCCAGTCGTTCCGGGACACGTTCGTTGTGCCGCAACTCCGCTTCCGCGGCAGCTTGGCGTCCTCCGCCAGAGTGGATGCGGAGTTGGACCGCGCGGAGAAGTTGTTCTTTGGCGCGAACTACGATCTAATCTGGAAGCCCCTCGCAAAGTGCTTCGGCGTCATCGCCTCCTACGTGCCGGTGGAGTCGCTCTCGGTGGACGATTTGCAGTCAAAGGACAGGATCTTTGCTGACTTCTGCAGGCGCTTCAAGACCTTCGCGAAACCGCCGTGCACATAGGCCCCACACGTATCTTCCACAGTCTGCTGCCCCATCGCCAGCATGGTTCTCCCAGACCGCTTGAAGCAGCAATTGACGCCGGCAGAGGTCCAGTACTTGTCCGAGAACGAGCTCGTGGGCATCCTTCCGCGGTACTCGATGCCGAAAATCCATCTCATAGGGGTACGTGAACACAACCGACGCGCGAGGCACGCGTGAGCACCAACTAACCCGCAGACGACGATCCCCGCCTTGAGGGCGATGAGGCGAGTGGAGGTCCCGCTCTGGGCCGCGCTCATCTTGAAGAGCCAGAGCAAGTGCAACATCATCGCGCCGGACTGGCTCACGCACAGCCACTTGGTGGAGTTGTACGAGCAGGAGAAGCGGTACCCCGACCGGTTCTGCGCGTTGCCCTGGAACTGGCTCGAGATCTCCAAGATCTTGCTAGCGAAGGCGGCCGACGACCTACGCGACTCCAGCACCCAGCTACGGTCGGTGATCCAGGACCTCAAGGAGATCCGGCAGCTGAAGTCGAAACGAGGATTGAAGGAGCTCAACGAGTCCAACATACAGTTGAACGGGCTCTCGCTAATGGAGATCAACGAGTTGCGGCCGTTTGTGCTCAGCGTCATGGGCAAGTTGCGGCAGCTCCACGAGGCCACCTCCGAGGCCCAGGACGCCGGATCCGAGTCTGACTCAGAGTAGCGGCACGTGACCTGAGAACTCCACGATGATGTATAGAGTAGCTGATGCACGGATAATGTCTTCCCCATGAGTAGGCTAGAGAAGTTTGGCAAGCAATTTGTCTCCAACTTCGAGGTTGCAAGCCATGTCACCAAGTCCAAGCGGGACCTCATCCTCTCCATCCTCAAGTCCACCACCACCAAGCGGGAAGCGAGAAACTTCTTGACCAAGTACCGCAACCAGTTCGATGTGGGCGACGACTTCACGCGGACCGTGTTGGAGAAGAAGTCGCTCCGGCGCAAGGAGAACCAGCGCGAGCTCATTGTGAGCAAGTTCCTCAACGGCGACAACCCGTTCACCAGCATCTACGAGGACGGCGTGAACAAGCTAGCGAAGGTGCCGTTGCGCATCGTGGTGTTCAAGCTCTCCAAGTCGAGCCTCGAGAGCGAGGCGTGCCGCGGCATCACCGAGACGTTCCGGCGCCTCATCGAGCTCGGCGTGTCGCCGGTGGTGCTCTGCGACCAGGGCGACGCCGCGGACTACTCGTTCCGCCAGACCTGCTCGCAGCTCATGGCGCTAGCGCTTGGCATTCTGAAGGAGTTTGCCTACAGGGGCGGATCGGAGGTGATCCAGACGCTGATCTTGCGGAACGCCTTCACCGCCACCGAGAACGGCGTGAGCTTGGACTCTCTCGAGCAGCTCCTCATCCCGCTCTACCAGGACATCGTGCCGATCATCCTCCCCATCGTGTACGACCCGCGCGACGGCACGCAGACGGTGACGAGTGCCCGGACGGCGCTCGAGCACCTCTGCTCCAAGTTGGTGGACTTCCCGGACCTCCTCAGCATCGAGAAGATCATATACCTCGACAAGCTCGGCGGGATCCCGTCCATCGAGCGCAACCAGACCAGCCACGTCTTCATCAACTTGTCGCAGGAGTTGTCGGACATCATCTCGGAGCTCTACATCGGGCACCTCGAGCCCGCGGTGCGCGAGACGCACTTGGCGAACCTCCTCTCGATGAACGAGATCTTGGGCGCCATCTCCGAGCGGTCGCACAGCAACGACACCACGGGCATCATCACCACGCCGTCGATGTTGTCGCTCAGCAGCGGCAACGACGTGCTCAACCCGGTCGTGTACAACATCCTCACGGACCGCCCCGTGATCTCGTCGTCGCTCCCGTCGGCGCACAGGAACACGCCGCAGTTGTCCACGTCCA
Organism: [Candida] wancherniae; assembly: GCA_003708715.3. Lineage (NCBI taxonomy): Eukaryota > Fungi > Ascomycota > Pichiomycetes > Serinales > Metschnikowiaceae > Metschnikowia > [Candida] wancherniae. The sequence goes on along the minus strand of PPOZ03000004.1, from coordinate 645,088 downwards.
TCATCAAGAAGGGCTTCGAGGTGTTTGTGATGGACCAGCACTCGTACACGCGGGAGTTCACGCTCCACAACTTGGTCCAGGACGGGTTGGTGGACGAGCAGCGGTTGTTTGGGTTGTTGGAGGACTCGTTCGGCAAGCGCTTGGACGTGGCCAATTACCGCCAGCGCATAGACGAGACGCTCGCGTCCATAGTGATTGTGGGCGACTACGAGGGCGCGGCCATCATTACGTGGGAGCAGATGGAGAACGGCGAGAGGATCGCGTACCTCGACAAGTTCGCCATCGCCAAGAAGAACCAGGGCCTCCCCAGCCTCGCGGACATCATCTTCAAGCTCATCACGCAGTTGCACCAGACGGAGCTCGTGTGGCGCTCCAGGGCCAACAACCCCGTCAACAAGTGGTACTTCGAGCGCAGCCGCGGCAACGCCAGGGTCCCCGGCTCGCCGTGGCGCTTCTTCTACACGGGCAGCCTCTTCGACGAGCGGCTCGGGACCAAGATCGACGGCTCGCTGCTGGACGCCATCGACATCACGGCGCGGCTCAGGCTCTACGCCGACACAATCGAGTCCTTGCCGCCGTCCTTCGAGAGTGTATAGTAAGCATGCTTCCAGAGACCCGATCTTGCTTGCGCAAGTGAGATGCGAGCGCCGTGCCCCGCGCCTTCACATGGCCGGGCGCCCGTTGCTCCGCTCGGAGTACCCGCCGCAACACTCGCTTTCCCGAAGCAGAAGTGGCCGCCCGGAACGGCGGATGCACCGAGCAATTGTAGATGGGTGGCCACGTGACCGAAAGCATATCGGCCGATCGCTGTACCCCGCCAGTAGCACGCCAGCACTAGACCCTGGAGCACACAATCATGGCAGGCGGCACGAAAAGCGGAACAGTCACGGAGCCCGGGCAGCGCCGGCCCGAGCGCAGGGCACGGCGGCTCTACTACTTCCACGAGCTTGCGCCGTGGCAGCAGGACAACCACTTCATCCGGTCCGCGTACGTCAAGGAGACCGCCAGCTGGGCCGAGTGCGTGCGGTCGCTCTTGTACCTCCACAACGAGTCGGTCAACATCTACACGCACTTGGTGCCGGCGGTGGCCGTGGCGGGCGTGATGTTGTGGTACGTGTTGTGCGAGCTCAGCGCCCACGACACCGAGCTCTGGGTCAAGCTCAACCTCCTCCAGTTCGGCGTGGGCGCGTACTTGTGCCTCGCGCTGTCGGCGCTGTTCCACCTCTTCAAGTCCCACTCGTTCCCGGTGTGCAGCTTCGGCAACAAGTGCGACTACTTCGGCATCGTGATGATGATCGCCATGTCGTCCATCTCCATCATCGTGTTTGCGTTCGACGACGCGCCGGCCTGGCGCAACGGCTTCATCGCCATGTTCGTCACGTTGGGCAGCGTGTGCGTGAAGATGACGTTCGACCCCAAGTTCGCCACGCCCATGTACCGGCCCTACCGCTCGTTGATGTTTGTGCTCTTCGGGCTCTCGGGCAGCATCCCGGTGGCCGCCGCGGGCCACCTCTTCGGGTTCCACGAGGCCTACAACCGCGCCAGCGCCGGCTGGTTGGTGGCCGAGGGCGTGTTCTACATCCTGGGCGCGGCGCTCTACGCCCTCCGCTTCCCGGAGCGCCTCACCCACCGCCCGGCGAGCGAGGAGCAGCCCCACCGCGGGCCGTTCGACGTGTTCGGGCACCTGCACCAGATCTTCCACGTGATGGTGGTGGTGGCTGCGGCGTGCCACTGGAACGCGCTCGTGGCCAGTCACAACTACTGCGTGGCGCGCATGGCGAGCGTGTCCACCTAATCTAATGCCCGCCTACGACCAGCTCATCGTGCTCCCGTGCCACTCCATCTGGAAAGAGGGCCCGGCGCTCGGCGCCAGCGCAGACGAGTGGTTCCTCGCGCCGTTCCAGACCGAGGGCGCCGACCACCTCTGCTTCGTGGACCACATCAAGCAGAGCATCGCGCAGTTGCAGGCGCACCCCACCGCGCTCCTCGTCATCTCCGGCGGCCAGACCAAGGAGGCCGCGGGCCCGGTGTCGGAGGCCGCGTCGTACTACCGGCTCGCGCAGCGCTTGTTTCCCGGCGACACGGCGCTCTTCAAGCGCGTGCTCCTAGAGGAGTACGCGCGAGACTCGTTCGAGAACGTGCTCTTCCTGTTGTGCCGCTTCTACGAGGTCAACGGCGCCTACCCGGCGTCCGTGGCGGTGGTGGGCTTTGAGTTCAAGAGGGAGCGCTTCTTGAGCCAGCACCTTGCCCACGCCCTCCGGTTCCCGCTCTCGCGCGCGACGTACCTCGGGAACTCGCCGACGCCGGGCCCCGGCATCGACGCCAAGCGCTACTTCGACAGCCTCGAGCAGGCCGAGCTGAAGCACGCGCTCGAGCCGTTCAAGCGCGACCCGTACGGCGTGCGCGAGCCGCTCAGCACCAAGCGCAGCCAGCGGAACCCGTTCAAGCGGCACCCCGGCTACGCCTCGAGCAACCCGTCGTTGCGCGAGTTGCTCGACTACGTTGTCGGCGGCGGCCGCGGCGCGTCCGAGGACGACATTGCCCGCAAGCTCGCCGCCGTGTGGGCCGCGGAGCAGCCCGCTACATAGACAATAGACGATGTGCGTGGATTGAACTATTTTTTAGAGAGCGCCCTCCGGGACTGCACGGCTTTGGACAACTTCTTCAACATGTCCACGGTGGTTTCCCAGGAGACGCAGCCGTCGGTGATGGAGACGCCGTACTTCAAGCTCTCCACGCCGGTGCCGTTCGAGGGCATGCTTTGCTTGCCCTCGTTGATGTTGGACTCGATCATCACGCCGATGATGGTGTGGTCGCCCGCGGAGATCTGCTGGGCCACGGAGTCCAACACCTTGGGCTGGTTTCTGTAGTCCTTCTGCGAGTTGTCGTGCGAGCAGTCCACCATCAACTTGATGTTGGGGTTGGTGCTTGCGGCGATGCTCTGCTTGGCGGCGCGGATGGACTCGGGGTCGTAATTCGTGATCTTCTTACCGCCGCGCATGATGATGAAGCAGTTGTCGTTGCCCTTGGTGGTGGTGATGGCGGCCAAGCCGTTCTTGGTCACACCCATGAAGTGGTGGCCCTTGGTGGCGGCCTGCACGGCGTCCAAGGCGACGCCAAGGTTGCCGTCGGTGCCGTTCTTGAAGCCGATGGGGAACGACAAGCCGGAGGCCAACTCCCGGTGCAACTGCGACTCGGTGGTCCTGGCGCCGATGGCGCCGAAGCTCAAGAAGTCCAGGAAGTACTGCGGGGAAATGGTGTCCAACATCTCCGAGCCGATGGGCACGCCCACCTCGCCGGTCAAGTCCGCGTACAACTGCCTGGACACGCGCAAGCCCTTGTTGATGTCGAATGTGTTGTCCACGTTGGGGTCGTTGATGAGGCCCTTCCAGCCGACGGTGGTTCTGGGCTTCTCCAAGTAGGCCCTCATCACGATCACGAGGTCCTCCTCCAACTCCTGCGAGAGCGCTTTTAGGCGGTGGGCGTACTCGATGGCGGCCTTGGGGTCGTGGATGGAGCAGGGCCCCACCACCACCAAGCAGCGGTCGTCCTTGCCGGCCAAGATCTGCGCGGAGTCGATCCTGGCTCTTATCACCACCTCCAAAGAGTTCTTCTTGGCGCTCACCTCGTTCTGGAGGAGCGCGGGCGAGATCAACGGGTCGTAGCCGGCGATTCTGGTGTCGTCAAATTCCTCGGGGATCGGTGTCTTGCCCATGATTTTTGCGTGTGCTTTTTGTGGGAGAAAGAGTGCTAGCTGCGGACTTTAATGAAATGAGTCAGTGAAAATTTTATGCGTGTGCGATCAAGTCCGAACGCACCACCCGTTTTTGCCCAGCAGAGCACCCCGTGCCCCGAGGACGCTCTGCCCGGCACCGGCGACGGCAGGCGGCCCCGCCGTGTGGCTACGCTGCCTTTCGTCTTTTTTGGCCCATGCCATAACGAACCACGCCCGCCTGCCCCTCCGGAGCACCAGGTAGTGCATGCTGTCTGCAGACCCCGCCAGAACCCAGGCCAAAGTCGGGCCCGGGCGCTTGTAGAAACACCCCACGGCCAGTGGGCCACGCTCAGTGGGCCACGGCCCAGTGCCATGGCCAGTGCCACGGCCCGGTGCCATTTGGTGCCACGGCCAGCGTGCCGTTTGGTGCCGGTGTGGGGGACCTGTAGCTGGGCTTATCGCGATGTCGCGTCGCCTAAACAACCAGGCCGACCATGGCGTTGCGCTTGACAGAAACACGGCGGATCTTCGCGTCGTTTGTGATCTTCGGGCTCCTCAACAACATCTTGTATGTGGTGCTCTTGACCGCCGCGGTGGACATCGTGGGCTCCGCGCCCAAGGCCGTGGTGCTCTTGGCCGACATCGTGCCGTCCTTGTCCATCAAGGTGCTGGCACCGTTCTTCATCCACCTCGTGCCGCACGCCACGCGGGTGTGGGTGCTCGTGTTCCTCTCGGCGACCGGCATGTTGTTCGTCAGCCTCTCGCCGTCGCAGGCGACGGTCGTCAAGGTGTTTGGCATCCTCTTGGCGTCGCTCTCCTCCGGCATGGGCGAGGTGTCCTTCTTGCAGCTCACCCACTACTACGACAAGCGGAGCTCCATCGGCGGCTTCTCCGTGGGCACCGGCGGCGCGGGCATCATGGGCAGCTTCTGCTTCATGCTCTTCACCAACATCATGGGCCTCGAGAGCTGGGTGGCGCTCCTCATGTTCGCGGCGGTGCCGCTCGGCTTCCCGCTCGCGTTCTTCCTCCTCCTCCCGGCGTTGGGCGCCAAGCCCAGCTACGAGCGCATCGACGGCGGCCTGGGGCTGCGGGTGTTGGCCGGGCTCGAGGACGACGCGCCGGCGCCGGTGGCCTTGCGCCGCGACCCGGACGGCCGCCTCGCCGAGCTCCAGGGCCACGTCCGCCGGACGGTGCGGCGCATGGCGCCGTTGGTGCGCCCGTTCATGCTCCCGTTGGCGTCGGTGTACGTGGCCGAGTACACCATCAACCAGGGCGTGGCGCCCACGTTGCTCTTCCCGTTGGACGAGCTCCCCGCGTGGTTGTTCTCCAGCTACCGCGACATCTACGTGTTCTACGGGTTCCTCTACCAGTTGGGCGTGTTCATCTCGCGGTCGTCGGTGACCATGGGGCTCCGCGTGCGCCGGCTCTACCTCTTGACGTTCTTGCAGATGGCCAACCTCGCGCTCACCATCTGCCAGTCGCTCTACGACGCGCCGTTCCCCAACATCCTGTTTGTGCTGACGCTCATCTTCTACGAGGGCCTCTTGGGCGGCTTGCTGTACGTGAACACGTTCATGTCCGTGAGCGAGACGGTGCCGGTGGAGGAGCGCGAGTTCTCCATGGCGTGCGTGAGCATCAGCGACTCGTTTGGCGTCATGGTCGCGGGCTGCATCAACTGGGGGCTCGAGGTGGCCTTGTGCAACCGCCAGGTGGCGCGGGGCCGCGACTGGTGCCGCGCCGGCAACTCGTAGGCGCCGGTCCTAGGCGCTGCCAGCGGGCGGCGGTTTGGGGCGTGTCGCAGGTTTGTAGAATGGGCGCAAAAAGGGTCGCAATTGGCGCACCCTTGCTCGCAGTGTGCAGAGTTTTAGCAGTTATTAAACATCCTCAAACAGGAAAACCTGGCTGGTGCGATGGCAATCTGGGGAAGCCGCATCCCCCAACAATACAACTGAGACATGTGATTTGCACCCCGACAGCAAAACCCAGGCGGCCGGGCCAGGACCGGCCCCTGAAGCTTAAAAAAGCAAACCACAGGGTCCGCCCGGCCCGCGGATCACGCAGTTGCTCCATTGAGTAAAAAAAAAAATTGCACTGGTGCCCTTGTGGCTGGCTTTATATCCTGGACCCCGCGCTGTGGGGTGCGAAATGTTGGGCGGGGACCAAGTATATAGCCAGTAACGCATCCTGCGGCGTGCTCGAAAACCAAGCAGCGGGATGGCCGACAAACTAGACAACTCCGACTTCGACGTCAACATCCTCCAGGATGCATTGACGCATCCCAACGTGGACTTGACCTTCCCCCTCCCCACGGACAAGGAGACCTACATCCCGTTGGAGACCAACCAGCAGGTGAGCAACAGCTTTGCGCTCTTGGAGCACTTCATTAATTTCTTCACCAACGTGGACGTCTTTGGCATCTACAAGAATGGCGAATACAGGTACTCGGTCCAGAAGATGAGTAAGCACTTCAACAAAATCAGCGAGGAGTACATGCGTGAGCGCTTGGAGAAGACCGACGAGAAGCTTGACGAGATCGTTTACAGTTTAGTAGACCTGGAGCTCCGTATGAACTTGATCAAGGCGAAGGACTTCCCCAAGCGGTTCGAGGACGTCAAGAAGTTCATGGTCAAGTACTACCAGCTGGAGAACGAGAAGAACCTCCCCAAGTTCGGCAGCCAGAAGTTTGTCGTAGTGTGCTACATCACCGTGATAAAGATCCTCATCAAGATGTTCCCGCAGGGCGTGTGGGTCAACCGCACCCAGTTCAGCGACCTCTACCAGAAGTACTTGGAGGACCCCATGTCCATCGTTCTTTTGCCCAACCACCAGTCGCACATCGACTACGTCATCTTGCACATCATCTTGATCCGCTTCCAGATGTCCCTCCCCACCGTCGTGGCCGGCGACAACTTGAACGTTGCGGTCTTTGGCCCCATCTTGAAGGGCTTGGGCGCCATCTTCATCAAGCGCTCCTTCAACAACGAGGTCTACACCGAGAGAAACCTCACCAACTACCTCGAGTTCGTGTTCCTCAACAAGATCCACTTCGAGGTGTTCATCGAGGGCACCCGGTCGCGGGACGGCAAGTTGTTGCCCCCCAAATTCGGCATTCTCAAGACACTCGCTTCCATCTACCACAAGCAGAGGTACGAGGAGAAGAACAAAGACTTCGACATGTTGGTGCAGCCCATCTCCATCACCTACGAGCGCACCTACGAGGCCGACGGCTACTTGTACGAGCTTATCGGCAAGAACAAGAAGCAGGAGAGTTTCGTCAGCATCTTGTCCAACGGTCTCGGCAACCTCTTCTCCAGCGGAAAGACAAAGACCAAGTACGACCCCGAGGGCTACGTGGACAACGCCGAAGCCGCATTGAACGGCAAGATCTACATCAAGTTGGCCGACAACTTCACCTTCTCGTCGTACGTCGACAACCCCACCAACCTCGTGGAGGACGTGAGACTGGACGACGTGATCAGCTACGAAATGAGAGTCAACTTGAAGAAGCTTGGCTTCAAGATCTTGCACGCCATCAACGACGTGTCGTACCTCCCCGAAAACGCCATTGTGGGCATCACCATCCAGACGTACAACTACTTCTACGGCAAGAAGGAGTTTGCCATCGCGGACTTGTTGCCCATGATGAAATTTTTGATCAGTGTGATCAAGTTGGACAGCCTCAGCGCGTCCAACGAGAAGATCATCACGGACATCGAGAACCTCTCGGACGATGAGAAGTGCGACTTGATCGAGCAGCAGATCATCAGGTTCTTCAAGTACACCAAGGTGAACCCCAAAACCAAATGGATCAAGGTGGTGAACACCTTCGAGTTGCTCTACTACAAGAACCTCGTGATCCACCTAATTGTGCACAAGTGCTTGGTGTCGTTCATTCTCCTCAAGACGCTGGACCACGCGCAGATACACAAAATCTACTACATCTTCAGCGGCATCTTGAAGAGCGAGTTCCTCTTTGACTACGACTACAACGAGGCGCACGGGATCTCGTCGATCCTCCGCAAGTACCAGGCGTTGAACGTGATCTCGGACCGGTACGAGATCAAGGACGAGCACTTCCACGCGGTGCTCGCCACGATCATCCGGCCGTTCATCGAGTCGTTCGAGATCTGCGTGGACAGCTTGAACTTCACCATCAGCGAGTTCTACCGCAGCTCGGCCAACAAGATCACCGAGACGCAGCTCATCAACGACTCGTTGATGCTGAACGACTACCCCACCACCAAAACGCTCTTGAAGATCCTCCAGAAGGACAACTTGAAGAACTTCGAGAGCGAGGAGCCCACGTACCACGTGGAGACGTACAACAAGCAGTACCTCATCTCGTTCTTGTTCTACTTGAACAGCTTGAAGCTCATCAAGATCTTCAAGAACAAGTCCAAGACCAAGGCCTACGTCATCTTGAAGAACCAGCGGGACTTGCTCTTTGTGTCCAGCTTCTTGGAGAAGTTTGAGAAGAACCAGATAGACGACAGGACGGTCAACTACATGATCGACATTGTGGACAAGAGCTTTGACAGGTCGATCTCGGACGACAGCCAGCCCTCGCCCAGCAAACTTTAATATTATGACGACGATACCCCAGACTACGTAGCGGCCAGGGTCACCAGGCTCCTGCGCCGAAGCACCATTGCGCACAGGAGACCAATTGGTGGGTACAGGACCCAGCCTTACCCCTATTTTTTTTTTGCTTCCGCAGTGCGAAAACTGACTGGCACAGCCCTGCTCGCTGGATTTGGTCCCGTGGTGGGCCGACCACGAGCCCACCGGCGCAGGCGTGCTAAAAATAAGGCCGCCGCCCGCTGACGTCGCCGCCGTCACGAAAACAGGCGGACGGGGCAGCCCCCCGCGGCGTAGCAGCAACAGCGGCGTGGGGCCCGCTCGGCATTGCTTTCTTTTTTTGATGCTTTCTTCTCTGCTCGCAGCTATATGTAGACCCCTCGGGCTCCCTCCGCACAACATTGTTTTCGTATTTTCCACACCCCCAATTAATATCGGTCCCCCGTACCACAATCCCAAGCAGCAACCACACTTTCCTCTGCCGTCTACGCCCGGCACACCAGCTCCCGACCACCTTGATGCCAAAGTAGCGGACCAGCGACACAACAACAACAACAGCAACTCAGCCTCTTTTTCTTCGCCATGAGGAAAGAGTTGAAGTACATCTTATGGGGCCATGTGGCCGTGGTGGCCTTCTTGGTCTACTGCACGTTCGACTTGATCAGCTTGCTCTTCGACGACCCGTTCCCGGACTCGTTCCTCGACATGGAGCTCAACCCCGTGGACGGCAAGCTCGACAAGACCATCTTGATCCCCAAGATCATCCACCAGACGTACAAGACGGACCAGATCCCCGAGACGTGGATGCCCGGCCAGCAGGCGTGCTTGGACTTGCACCCCGACTACCAGTACATCCTCTGGACGGACGAAATGGCCCGCGACTTCATTGCGGAGAAGTACCCGTGGTTCCTCCGGACGTGGGACTCGTACCCGTACCCCATCCAGCGGGCGGACGCCATCCGCTACTTCGCGTTGGCGCACTACGGCGGCGTGTACATCGACTTGGACGACGGCTGCTTGCGGCGCTTGGACCCGCTCTTGACTGCGCCCGCTTTTGTGCGCGAGACCCAGCCCACCGGCGTGTCCAACGACGTGATGGGCGCGGTGCCCGGCCACTTGTTCTTCGTCAAGGTCTTGAAGAACTTGGAGCGCTACAACCGCAACTGGTTGGTGCCCTACATCACCATCATGTTCTCCACCGGCCCGCTCTTCCTCTCCGCCATGCTCATGCAGTACAAGAGGATGGGTGTGCCCGAGGCTGGCAAGGTGCGGGTGCTCCTACTGAACGACTACAAGGCCAAGGGCGAGTCGTTCTTCTCCATCGCCAAGGGCTCCTCGTGGCACTTGGACGACGCGCGCTTGATGAAGTTGTTGGCGCAGCACATCGGCTTGGCCGTGGTGGCCGGCTTCTTGATTGCGGGCTGCGTGTTCCTCATGGAGTGGTGGTTCTACCAGTGGTGCATCCGCACCAACTTCTCCAAGTCCTTCGAGCGCATCGCCTCCAAGTTCCGGGTCAGGAAGTACCCCAAGAAGCGCTTGAGAAAGGACTCCAACTTGCCCGTCAACCTCGACTTCGAGAAGGTCGAGTCTGTTTGATACCAAGCCGGGCCTGTCTCCAGCTCCGCTCCCACTCCTGTCGCTCCTTGCTCCCATTGCTTCGCTGAAGCGCTGTATTTTAAGCCGGCCGCCCGCGGCACCGCTAGAAAGAACTATTGCATATACATATAACTTGAGATGAATCCTCTTAGTCGCTCTAACCTACACGTACTTCCTCTGCCGCATACAAGTCAATTCGAGATGAAGCCGCTTACTCGCTCTTATTTACACGCACCTCCTCTGGGGCCTCCGCTCCACCCCGCTTGCCGAGCTTCTCGAACATCGACAAGCCCGCTGCCATTAGCCCGTTCAAGTCCGACAAGTTCGACGGAAGCACCACCGTGTTGGACTCCTTGGCGATCTTGCCAAACTCCTGGATGTATTGCTGGGCCACCTGGAGGTTGATTGCGTCCGTTCCGCCGGGCGTGTTGCGGATGGTGTTGGCGATCTTCTCGATGCTGGCCGCGGTGGCCTCCGCCTGCAAGATGATCGCCTGCTTCTCACCCTCGGCGATGTTGATCTTGGACTGTCTTGCACCCTCCGACTCGAGGATCTCCGCCCTCTTGGATCTCTCCGCACTCACCTGCCTATGCATGGCCTCCAACACATTCTGCGGAGGGTGGATGTCCCTGATCTCGTACCGCAAGCACTGCACACCCCAATGCTCCTTTGCTGCGTCGTTGATGATCTTGTTGATGTTGGTGTTCAATTGCTGTCTCTCCTTGAGCACGGAGTCCAACGTCAACGACCCGATCTCGGACCTCATCGTGGTCTGCGCAAGCTGGCTGATGGCGAACTTGAAGTCCTCCACGCCGTACGACGCCTTGTACGCATCGTGCACCTTCACGTACAAGATACCGTCCAACTCCAACGACACGTTGTCCGCGGTGATGGCGTTCTGCGAGGGGATCTCGATCGCCGTCTCCTTCAACGATTGCACGTACGTGATCTTGTCGAGCACGGGGATCAAGATGGCCATTCCGGGCTCGAGCACCTTGTGGAACTTGCCCATACGCTCCACAACGTACGCGGTCTGTTGCGGCACAAACTTGATGATGGTGTTGGCCGGCAAGCGCTCCTTCTGGAAGAAGCTCAAGGAGGGAGACACCGCCCGTGGCGAGTTGAACGAGCTGTACGCGCGGAGGAGGTCCCCGCCGGCTCTTGGCGTCCTCAAAATGCGGCTGACGTTCATGGTGGCAATGGTGGAGACGAGCACCGGCCGAAATTTCAACACATATACCGTGGGTCGTGCGCGCACCGCAACCCCAGATAGACTTCCCGGCAGTGGCGGTGGCGGTGGCACCGGGCGCCGCGGAGGAGGCTGTTGGTTCTGCGTTATGCAGCCTCGTCCGTCCCGCTTGGCCCCCTCCCCACCAATGCCCCTGCCCCGAAACGGCGTGGCTGAAACGGCCGGTGGTCACGTGACCCATCACTTATGAGATGGTCGTGCTCTCGGATGCTGAGCAGCAATGGCCAGGGGATCGGAGATCTCGCTCAGCGAGCGGAAGTTCATAATAGACGGCCTCAAAAATGGCTACCGGCTCAACGGCCGTCTGTTCAACGAGATGCGGACGCCAAAGATCCAGGTCTCGCAGAGCGAGTACGGCTTTGTCGAGGTTCAGCTCGGCAAGACCAGTCTAGCCGTCAGAGTAAGCTGCGAGATCGTGAAGCCGTACGAGGACAGGCCGTTCGAGGGCATCTTCAGCATCAACTCGGAGATCAGCCCGATGGCGTCCCCGTTCTTTGAAAACGGCAAGAGCACCGATGACGAGGTGCTCATCTCGAGGTTCATCGAGAAGGCGGTGCGCAGGTCAAACGCCTTGGATCTCGAGAGCTTGTGCATAATCGCCGGCGAGAAGGTCTGGCTCATCCGAGCAGACGTGCATTTCTTGAGCTTCGACGGCGGCTTCATCGACGCCTGCTGTATTGGTGTGATGACCGCGCTCCAGCACTTCAAGAAGCCCGATGTGTCCATCCGGGGCACGGAGATCTATGTTCACGACTTCGACGAGCGCCAGCCCGTGCCGTTGAGCATACTACATGTTCCGATCTGCGTGTCGTATTCGTTTTTTAATCCAGCGGAGAAGGTGGAGAACATCAAGGGCGACGAGAACCTAGAGCTCGCGATCATGGACGCCGACCAGAGCGAGGAGTTGGTGAGAGACGGGTTCTTGGTGATCACCGTGAACAAGAACCGCGAGTTGATCCAGCTCTCGAAGAACGGCGGCTTGCCCATCGACAGTCTCACGCTCGTCGAGCTCACGAACGCCGCGTACACGGTTGCGGAGCTGTTGACGGATACGATCAAGAAGCTCCTCAAGGACGACGAGGAGCAGCGGTACGAGAAGAACCGCATGAACTTGCTCGAGGTGGGTGCACCCAGATGAGCCAGTCACTGCTTCTTGAAAAAGCTGTCCAACGCGCCCTTGCCCACGGCCACTTTCTTTGCGCCCTTCTTGGCTGCCTTCGCTGCGGGCTTCGGCTTGGGGTTTTTGCTCTGCGACTGCACGGTCTTGGCAAAGTTGTCCTCGATGACGCTGATGGCTGCGGCCCGGGACTCCTGCTGCTTCAAAAACGCGTCGAGCTGCGTGAAGTCGTACGCGGAAGCCTTGACAAAGCTGTCTTTGAGCTGGTCGTTGAGGTAGGAGCCAAATATAAAATCAATGCTGTGCCGTAGCACCTGGCTCTGTAGCACCTCGGGAGGGACGTCCTCCGTTTCCTTCGTAAGGCTGCGAAGGATCTTGTTCAGGATCGCGTAGTCGGGGTGGTCGAGGATCACCCGCTCTAGCCTCGAGATCTTGCTCTGGAGAAGCGCGTGCACCTTCGCAATGTCCAACTTGTGGAAGTTCTCGCCGTTCTCGACGATGGTCTCGCACACACGCTCGAGGTTGCTGTGGAACAGCTTCTCAAGCAAGTCGAGCCTCTCGGAGACGCCGGCCGCCTCCAAAAAGTTCTCGTAGATGTCCTCGCTGGTGTGGTAGCGCTCGGTGTACTGAGTCGCAGCGCCCGTCATGTAGTCGATGATGACGAACACGATGTCGAAACGCGTGAACGACACGATGTTGGGGTCCGACAAGACGGCGCCGGTGCCCTGGCCGTCCTGGGGCTCGAAAATGAGCGACTTCACCGGCTCTCCGCTGGGGAGCTTGACGTCCGACCGCGTGTCGAACTCGCTGGACGGCCCGATCTCGAGCACCTCGTAGACGTCGGTGCCATTGAACGCGAGAGACTTCACGGCGCCGCGGAGCCTCAACGACACGACCTCGAGGTTCTCGACGCCGCGGGGCACCAAGAGTGTTTTGGTGGTGCCGTCGACGATCATTGTGGAGGTGGAGAGGTGCGAGTTGCGCGCAGACGCGAAGAGCCCAGATGAGGCGGTACGAGATTGGCGTTTCATTATATAAATAGTAGGCTACTTCACAAGCCGACCCACGAGCGGATCAACTCCCGCACGGCGCCCACGCTCGCCAAGATGATCATGATGGTGCCGAACACGCTGAAACTCAACGAGCTCATGGAGGCCGCGCGCGGGTCCACGTTCAAGAGGTGGGCGGTGGCAATGGCGCCGCAGTTGATGCCCAAGGTGACGCCGCGCGTGACGAAGTCCTCCTCGGGGATGCGCAAGATGCGGAAGAAGGTGTCGCCGATGAGCACGCCGCAGATGCCGCTCAAGATGGTGCACACCGCCATCAAGGACACGGAGCCGCCCAACGAGGTGATCAAGGGCGTGCCGAGCGCGAGCGTCACCAGGCGGCCGATGAAGCCCAAGGAGCGCTCGGCGCTGATGCCGATCTTGTAGCACACGATCGGGTAGCAGAAGAAGGTGAGCACCAACGAGATGAAGAGCGGCGGCACCAAGACCCAGAAGTTGTGCACGAAGTCCTTCCTGTGGGTGAACATGGGCAACGAGAGCGACACGATGGAGATGTCCATGAGCGACGACAAGAAGTCGCCGCAGCCGGGCCACATGGGCTGCGACGTGAAGTGGGCGTCGAGCAACGCCTGCGGCACCTCGTCGCCGTTGTTGTACAAGGCCTTGCCGCTGAAGAGGTTGAGGTAGTTCTTGCCGGTCTTGTAGTACTTCAAGTCGTCGAGGAAGCCCTTGGGCGAGCCCTGGTGGTAGATGAGCGACGAGATGAAGCACACAAACAAGATCTCCACCGTCAGCACCAAGATCGGGTGGGCAAACTTCTTGGCCTGCGGGTGCTTCTCGATGATCAAGAGCGCCACGAAGTACGCAAGCACGGTCAAGCCCAAGTGGAACGGCAACATCAAGTGGATCTTGGGCACGTAGTAGAACGGCAACGACACCACCACGAGGCACAAGTACAAGAACCAGTCGATGTAGTTGGTGACGAAGATGGCCACGGACCGCGCGGTCGGCGACATGGCGGTCTCGGGCGCCGCGGAGCCGTCGCCGGGCAGCGCCGACGACAGGCGCAGCACCTCGGCCGTGGACATGCGGGCGCCGAAGATGTCGCGGCTGGGCGTCGGCGACGGCGCCGAGAGCACGTCCAAGCCCGTTTCGTCCGGCACGGTGGCCGCCCGCTGGAGCCCGCCGTGCACCTCGTACTGGTCGGAGAACGGGTTGTCCTTGAGCGCTAGCGAGCGCAACTCCTGGGCCGGCTCCGTGCGCGAGGGCTTGAGCGCCGCAAGCTCGATGGTGGTGATGTCGTTCTGCACCAAGATGAAGGACTTGTTGGCGTCGGAGAGCTCGAGGTCGTCCTGCGGCGGCTCGGGCTTGTCCTTGTCGAGCGGCTGCGGCTTCTCGCTGCCGAAGGTGAAGCCGAGCGCCTTCAACATGCGCTTGAGCGAGAGGATCATGTACACGTCGGTGACCATCAACGCTAGCCCGCCCACCACGAACACGGCGGCGATCTTCATGCACTCCACGAAGGTGATGTGGTCGCTCAAGGGGAGGATGATGAACGACGGGATGAAGAACACGTTGATCCACTTGAGCGAGAAGTTCATGGACGGCTTGATCATCAAGAGGTAGTGGTTGAACACCCACGAGGACGTGGCGCCCAAGCGCTTCTTCCAGCCGGCGCCGTCGCGGGCGCCGACCCGCGAGAGGAGGTTCAACACCACGAGCACCACGAGGTTCACGAGCATGCCCAACACCGACGCCGGGAACTTGATCTTGAACACATCCGCCAACAAGATGTTGAACCCGTACAAGATGGTGAAGAGCACCAAGATGCCCGCGGGGATGATCACGAACGAGTGGATCAAGTGGTGTCGCGAGTACCAGAGCCCGTAGGCGATGCCTCGGAGCACCTCTTCGATGGCGGGCATTGCGTGGACTGGACCGAGGTGGGGCACCCGATGAGTGCGACAAATCCGGGGCTAGGACAGGACGTTGCGGCCATAGCGAACGGACGGAGTATGGTAACAGAGTATGAAGACAGGCGAGTAGACCTGGCTATCTGCGATTTATATTGATTAACTTTGTGATTTACCTGTGATTACCTGTGATTATTTGTGATTTACTTGTGATTTACTTGTGTTTTTATTCTGTGATTTATATTCCGTAGGCAGCACGCGCAAGGCAAAGTGCAAACCGTCTAGCGCAGTGGGGCAGCAGGACGGGAACAGTCCGGACCGTAGAACAGCCAGGACAGGACAGCCAGGACACAACAGTGCAGTGGACAGCGCTGGCTACAACACGCCGGTAGGCAACATGCTATTCGTATAACCCTATGCAGACTCGCTCTCTATGAGTTCCTTAAACTCCTCCTTGGCGTACCTCAACCCACAGTAGCCGCACGTGGCCGGCTTGGGCTGGTCCAAGTTGATGTACACCTTGGGGTGGCCCTGCAACGTGGAGCCCTTGTTGCCGTCGCACACGGCGATGTTGCCCTCGGTCAAGTAGCGCACGGGCTCCTTGGCGATCAACTCGATGGCGGCATACGGCTGTGGCTGGTCGGCCAAGTTCCTCTGCACGAACCTGTGGGGGTGGGTGGCGATGACGTCGGCCCTGGCGGCCTGGCTCTTGGACCAGGTCTCGTCTCTGTTGGGGGCCTGGGCAGCGTTCTTGTTGTGGGACAACTCCTCGCGGGTGAGCCCGGTGGCGCTGGTCTTGGCAGGCGTCACGGACGACTGGAAGCGCACAGCACGCTTGACGAGCACTCTTCTCAACATGCTTGTGGTGGCAGCGGAAGCGTTACGTGATGTGATCGCACTTGAGAAGACGTTAATTGGCCGGCCGTGGAGCGGATATATGCAAAACGGCGAGCTCACGTGACGCGCGAGCCCGCGGCGCTGATACCGGCGTACGTACGGCGGCGGAATAACTGATCTGCATTACATGTACACACAGCCAACAATTAACAATTACATGCGAATAAAAACAAAGAAGTAAAGGACGGGGCGCGGTCCTGGCGGCACGTTGCTCGGAGTACTTACAAGACAACACACTTCTTCTTCTTTTCCTTCTTTTCCTTGGTCACCAACGAGGCCCTGGTGGCGGTCTCGAACACCTCTCTCACACCCTCACCGGTTCTAGCGGAGCACTCCAAGTAGTACTGGGTGCCGATCTTCTGCGCCACGGCCTGGCCCTCGGCCGACGACACGGGCTGCTGGTTCTCCTGGGCCAACTGCTTGATGATGACGGGGTCGTTTCTCAAGTCCACCTTGCAGCCCACCAAGATGATGGGCACGCCCTGGCAGAAATGTAACACCTCCGAGATCCACTTCTCCAACACGTTGTCCAACGAGTCGGGCGAGTCGATCGAGAAGCAGATCAAGATGACGTTGGAGTCGGGGTACGACAACGGTCTCAATCTGTCGTAGTCCTCCTGGCCCGCGGTATCCCAGAGCGCCAACTCGACCTTTCTTCCGTCCACCTCGACGTCGGCGACGTAGTTCTCGAACACGGTGGGCACGTACACCTCGGGGAAGGTGCCCTTGGAGAACACAATCAAGAGACACGTTTTGCCGCACGCACCGTCACCGACAATGACCAACTTTCTACGGATTTCTGCTGTGTGAGGAACCATTCTGCGCTGTTAGTAACGTCTCTGGGGGGTGCGCCGAGCCTCGCCAATTTTCGCCGAAGTCCTGCCACGCGCATGTGCACCTGGCGGGCCCGATCCACGAGTGGACTGGGATCGGCGGCTCGCCGCCGGCCGGGGCAGGCCGGCCGGGGTGGGCGCCACGGCTGGCGGCGTCGTCGCCCGTGCCACCGTCGCACCAGACACGTATCGGGGCCAGTGCTGGCGGCGGTAAGCACACAAATCAGGTCGACGATTGCACAACAACGGGCCCGGCGTGGGCGGCCGCGGGCGGCCGGCGCACGGGCACGGCGGAGCGGTACATACCTTGAGGATAGTAAACTTGCCGGAAGGAATGTTAGGTGGATTCAGGCAAAAGGAAACCTTGTTTGAGAATGAGTTTTTTTCCCTTTGGGGGTTTTCGCTGAAGGCTGAGGAAAGGCACGGGTGCGATGAATCGACAGGGGGCGCTTTTCTACACACATTCTCGCGCACGAAACTTCCACGCGGATTCCTTAGTCTGACGTTTGCGCGGCGCACCGCAGCCATGGCTGGGGCTGGCCCCGCGGCACAGGGGTTATGAAGGATGGGTGAGCTGTGCTTTCTGCTACGGCGGCCGGCGGGCTGTGTGCCCGGCGCGGCACGGCTGTGCAGCGGCTGGCAACGGCGGCGACGCTTGGCAACGGCGGCCGTGCTTGTGCCTGGCCCGACTACGGTATTAATAGCACACGAATGTATGTAGGCGCGTTTCGCAAATCTGCGCTCCACACTGTTTTATGACTACGTCTTTTTTTTCTCCTCCGGGCCGCCAACGCTTTCTGCCTCTGCTGCCTCAATGCTTTCTGTCTCCGCCGCTGCCTCCGCGGCCGGGGCCGGGCTGGGCGTCCCGTGCTTGAACTTGCGCGGCGGAAGGATGGCGTTGAAGGCCTTCTGCCAGTCGTGGCCGGTCTCGTGCCACATACACATGATTTCGTAGACGTGCGACGTGGCCAAGACGTGCCGGCTGTTCATCTGGATGTACTTGCCGATGGGCAACCGGGCCACGCGCATGCCCAAGGCCCGCGCCTTGTTCACGCACAAGTTCTTGTGCCTGTTCTTGTCCACGATGCCGCCGATGATGTACGTCTCGCCGGGCACCAACTCGTCGATCTCGTTGTCGGTGTCCGCGGTCAAGTAGACGTACTTGGAGAACTCCGCCTCGTCCGCGGGGAGCAAGTCCGAGAGCGAGTCGTTGGTCTTGAACTCGATGTCCTTCCAGAGCACAAAGTCCTTGACCGCGCGCTCGAACCGCTGCTTCAACCGCTTGTTGAAGCTGGAGATGACCAAGTCGATCACGTACTGCGAGTGCCGCCGCGCGGAGTAGCACCGCGTGATCTGGTTGCTCATGGACACGATCTCCTTGTCGCTCATGAGCTCGTCGAAGTCGCAGTCCATGATCACCCGCACGCCGGACGGGCTCTGCGTGGCGGGGCGCTCCTTCTTGGGCTGCAGGTGGAAGTTGTCGTTCTCCGGCACCACGCCGCTGGCCTTGCGCTCGGCGTTGCGCTGCCGGGCGGCCCGCTTCTTGGCCCGTCGCTTGAGCCGGTACTCGTCCTTCTGCTCGTCCCACCGCTTCTGCTTCTGCAACTTCTTCCACGCGTTCTTGGACATGCCCTCGGGGACCTCGACCTTCTGCCGCTTGTGGGCCTCGGGCCCGGCGCCCGCGTCGCTGTCGCTCTGCCTGTCCGCCATCTGGTGCTCAGCACCAGCAGAGCGGGCCGATGAGATGGAGGGCGTCACGTGACCAAACCGGCGACCACCGTCGGCAGCCCGCCCGTCGGAAAATGGGCCGGTAGGCGGTGTAGCGGTCTAGGTCTCGTGTCAGTGTCCCATGCTGTGCCTGTTCTTCTCGTATTCCAGCGTATTCCTCTTTCTGCTCTTCTCTTCCTGTTTTGTCATGAGCCCCGCATGCCCCCGCGCAATTGTGTCATAGCGGAGTTACACAGTTTTGGCCGTCGGTTGCTAACCTCAGCTTCTTCTCAATTGACTAACAACACAACATGGTGAAATCGTATGTAGCACGGCAATTGCCCGCAAAACAGCCTCTAACCAGCAGCTTCAAACTCAACAACGGCATCGAGATCCCCGCCGTGGGCCTTGGCACCTGGAGATCCACAGACGAGGACGTCTACAACGCAGTGCTCACGGCCTTGAAGACCGGCTACAGGCACATCGACACCGCCTATGCGTACCAGAACGAGGTGCCCGTGGGCAAGGCCATCCGCGACTCCGGCATCGACAGAAAGGAGATCTTCGTCACCACCAAGTTGCCTCCCATCGGGGCCACCCGGGTCAAGGAGTACTTCGAGAAGTCGTTGGCCAACCTCGGCTTGGACTACGTGGACCTCTACTTGATCCACTGGCCCGTGGCGCTCAACCCGGAGAACGCCACGGACTTGATCCCCGTGTTGCCCAACGGCAAGCGCGACATTCTCGTGGACAGGGACTTCGTCGACACGTACCTCGACGTGCAAGAGCTCGTGAAGCTGGGCAAGACCCGCTCCATCGGCGTGTCCAACTTCTCGGTCAAGAACTTGAAGAGGCTCCTTGCCTCCAAGGACGTCACCGTCAAGCCCGTGGTCAACCAGGTGGAGTTGCACCCATACTTGCCGCAGCCCAAGCTCTTGCAGTTCGCCAAGGAGCACGACATTGTGTTGGAGGCCTACTCGCCCTTGGGCTCGCAGGACTCGCCTTTGTTCGAGGACAAGGTGCTCAAGCAGCTTGCCGCCAAGTACGGCGTGTCGGTGCCCAACATCTTGATCAGCTGGGCCGTGTGGCGCGGCACTGTGGTGCTCCCCAAGTCCTCGAACCCCAGCAGAGTCAAGAGCAACTTCGTGATCGCGGACTTGTCCGACGAGGACGGGAAGTTGATCGACGGGATCTCCGAGTCGGTCGGCACCAAGAGACTCATCCGCCCCGACTGGGACCCCATCAACGTCTTCAACGACGATGACGAGTAGGCTAGTTAGGACCGCGTTAGAATACACATCTATAAACTCCAATTAGGACCAGCTATCAAGATTGTCGTATGGCAAATCACTGAAGAGGTCAAAGTTCTTGGGCACCAGGAAGTCCATGTTCGGCACGCCTTGCCCGCTGGATAGGTCGTCCAAGAACCCGGGCTCCTTTCTCAGCTTGAAGTCCTGGGTATTGGCCGAGGAGTACGGCGTGAACGCCTCTTGCTGCCCGTCGTTGTGGGACGCCTGCACGTCGTGCTTCCACGACAAGATCTGGAGCCAAAGCTTGTCTGTCTCGTAGTTGGTGGCGCCGTCAGGCGGCGTGACTGAAGTGGACGATGCCCCGGTCATTTCCTGGTGTGCCTGTCGGGCAAAACCGTACGTCTTGAACTCCGAGTTGTCGAACTTGGCGAGGGTGCTCTCGCACAACGAGATAAGTTCCTGGTACTGTGCCTCCGTATACGTGGCTTCGAACAACTCTTGCGCCTTGTCGTAGTTCGACTTATAGAACTCGGGAGACGTGATGTTCTTCAAGAGCACCATTTGACTCTTTGTGATTCTCCACGCGTAGTAGTATCTGTTGCTGATCTTGCTAATCGCGCAGATGGTGTACTCAGCGGCCCTCGTCAAACAGGAGGAGAACTGGCAAAGCTTCTGGAAATACGAAAAATAGGCTCTGTCCACATTGAGCCGGTGTGCGTGGTCGCTCTTTTCCCGCAAGTGGTGGATGAGGAAGTTGACCCGCGTGATTCCTGACAAGTACACCAAGTTGGCCTTGTGCACAAACATCTCGAGGGTGGGGTTGATGATCATGTCACTCACCACCTCGGAGTTTCTCAACAAACTCGAGTAGTGTGGCATGATATCAGCCGTCAGTATCAACAAGCACTTTTTGAAGTAAAAAAAGGCCATGTCCGAATTCTTGGGCTCGTAATAAAGGAAAATTAGGTAGTAGATCGTAAGAAGGAAGCTCTTGAGCGCAAGGTAAATCTTCACGTTAAAGTTGCGGTCGGCCACCGACTTCTCGCTCGTGCACTTGAATTCCATACAATCTTTGAGGCACCCTTGCTCGATAAACCGTTCATCCTCCATATTGGCAAGCTTTGTTGTAAGCATGCTGAGACTGATTCTCCCTTTAACATCTAAAACATTCAGAAGAAGGCAGTTGAGATCCTTGAATATCTTACCGCACTCAATATATCTGTCGCTGATGGAGTCATCTAGATCCTTATCAAGCAAGTTCTCGCCTCCAGGGATCTTGAGCGGTGGAAGTGTATCAGAAAACCTTGGGTCCACCGAGATCGGGTTTCCGAAGCAAAACGCGAGGTGGGTGTCACTTATTGTGATGTAGTACCATATTCTTCTTACCAAATTGTTCATTTTCAAGTTTGGACAGGTTTTCCCAGGATCCCTATTGAGACCCAACTGGTAAGCCATCTGCAACAAAATGGCACCCAAGACCTGAGAGTCGCCACCGTCAGCACCATCGCCATCTTCCGGCGCGTACGTGTGATAGATTCGGAGGTAAAGCGCTAGTTGCATGACTGTGAAGTTGGAACCTCTCATGAACTGAAACTGCTCAAAACACAAGGAGGCCACATTTATGGTATCGATTGAAATTGGGTTGGAAAGCAAGTATTTCATCAACTGTATCTCCATGTTGGGGTCATCAGATTTCAAGATACCCTCAGTGAGCTCTGTATTGTTGGACAAAAGAGACAAGTAGGCTAGTCTCAAGACTGTCAATAGAATGCCGACTGTGGCCAAATCGAGTTTTCGTTCGATTTTGAGCTCCGCGGGCTTGTCTTCCCAGGAGAGAGGCCCCAAAAGCCGAACAAGGTCATTTCGAAAGTCCTGCTCGTCCAAGAAAGGCATGTAAACAAACACGGCCTCGAAGAAGCGCTTGACTAGCTTCCAGATTATCCTCTTGGTTGGAAGCACGGTCTTGATCTTCTCGATGGTGTCCAATTGGCGGTCGATCAAGCTGTCGTAGTACGTCAAGCCCAACAGCAAGTTCATCGGGGTTCTCTCTGTTTGCTCCTTTTGCTGCTTTCTTGCGTTGAGGATACTGCTGTACGGCAAAATCTCATCGATGCCGTCGCTCTCCAAGGCACGCTTCTCGAAGTGTTTTTCGTCGGCGTCATTTTCCTTTGTGGTATGCAAAAGAGCCTTGGCACTTTCCTCGGAGGCTGAGCCAGTGAACACCAAGGCGATCGAGTTCTCCTTCTTCAACTTCACGTGCTCCCAGACGATGTGGAGCCCGTGATCCCTGCGCATGAGACTGGACCAGGCGAAGGGGCCGTAGTTCACCCTGCGCAACTGGTCCTTGTAGTGGATGGAGGAGTAGTGCTCATAGAAGTTTATGGTGTCGCTCACGCTTCCAACAAGATTGACGCCGATCATCAAGTACTCCTTTAGCTTCTGGTCGTGCGTGCCGGAAGCTAGCTTTGGCTTAAGATAGTTGGTTTTTGATCCCAGTATGTCGAGAGGGTCTGCGGCCACGCTGAATGGCCCTGGAGTCGGTTCGGCCTGTGCGGGGCACTCAATCCTGCTTGGGGGAAAGTTGGGATTGCTGAACGAGCTGCCTATGCTCGGCGGTACATAGCTGCCGAAAGCTCTGTCGGTGACCAGCGGGATGCACGCTGGGTTCGGAAGCGGCAGGCGCAGGTCCGAGATGGGCTTGTACGGGGCCATCGACGCCATGCCCGGCCCGGGGATCCGGTCGAAGGGCATCCGGGGGTTGGACAAGCCGGACGACGACGACACGGAGGTGACCAGGGCGGAGTCCACGGACTTTGCGCTCGAGCCCACGAGCGAGCGCTCGATCTGCTCCAACCGCTCCTTGAGGATCTGGATCTCGCTCTTTTGCAGGTGCGACGACGTGGAGCCCGGCGTGAGGCTGTTCTGGTCCGGGCTGTCGATCCTGCGGGCCTGGCTGTCCACCTTCAACTTCTTCCGCGCGCCGCCTCTGTCGCCGTCCGCGAGCGAGTCGACGGAGAACTGGTTGACAAAGTTCTCCGGGCTGTTGCTGGGCATCTTGCGGGGGGCGCTCGGGTAGTCGAGCCGGAGCTGCATTGTGTATTTGTCCTCATCTCGCTTGGCCACGGGCCGCTCGTACCGGCACGCGTCGGCAAACTTGCCGGCCACGCAATTCGAGCAGGGCTGGTTCTTGTCGCACTTGATCTTGCGCTTGCGGCAGTTGGTACACACGATGACCGGCCGTTGCCTTCGCATGGGCTTTTGCCCGGTCCGCTCCTTTGTTACGTAAGCGGAGGGCGGGGCTTCTTGTGTGGAGAACGACATGGCGGGTCTGTCTCGAGGGTAAAAAGGGTGCCTGCCACTGGTGTTGGGCTGGGTCGGTTCCGGGAGAATTTGAGCACAGAGAAGGTGGCGACAGGACGATAGAGGCGAGGTGAAAATGTATGTGCGCGGAAATAAGACGTGGAATGATGGTGGTGTTCGGCGTTATGCCCGATGCGGTCATCTCCGCGCAAGGCTCTAGCGTGCCCAGTTCGGCACGGAACATAGTGGCAAGCCCGCCTACGGCTACACTGCTGGACTGTGGTGTGCATTTGTGACACGGCTTCGGCACGCTAGTATATGCATGTCTTGCAACCGGTGTTTGCAGCTCGCGCTTTCAGAGACGTACTTAGAGCGACGAGTACTCCTGCGACAGACTGCCGAGCAACCGGTCGTTCTCGTCGGCCTTGGGGGCGATGCTCAGCTCGCCCTTGTCGCCCTCGTTGTAGAGGAAAAACTGCACGAAGATGGTGAAGTCCAAGCCCAAGGTGCCCAACGAGCCCACCAACCACGACGAGTTGACCCAGATGTACGGCCAGGAGGTGTCGATGGCCAAGATGGAGATGACGTAGGTCAAGTTGCCCAAGCACGCAAAGAGGAAGAACATGAACGAGATGCCCTCGCACGACTTGCGCTCGTAGTTCAACAAGATCTGCGGGATCCGCGAGCCCAAGTACAACACCGCACAGAGCCACCCGAAGAACTGCGCAAGCGGGTCGAACTCGATGTCCGTGGGCTCCTTGTGCTTCTTGCCGTCGTCCTTGATGTACGAGATGTACCAGCTGATCAAGCCCGCGGAGAACACCAAGAGCACCATGAGAAACTTGTAGAAGGCCGCCATGGCGGGCCCGATGGTCGAGCTGTCCTCGCCGTCGTCCTCGGCCTCGCGCTCGTAGTCGCGCGACAACACCGTCTCGAGCACGTCGTTGTGGAGCGGGTTGGCGGGCGATAGATGCACGTAGTCCTGCTGCTTGCCGTCGCCGTACATGAGGCACTGGATCAACAACACGATGTCTGCTAGCGTGTAGTAGACCGCAAGCAAGATCATGGTGGGCAACACGCCCTGCAACACCGCGCCCAAGACGTTGAAGACGTCGCCGGCCAACCACAAGATGATGAACATCAACGAGAGGCCGTCCGAGGACTTTCTGCGGAAGTTCTCGTAGATCTGCGGCGCGAACACAATAATCCAGCATGCCAACGAGATCGACCCCGTGATCCCGGAGACCACGCGGGCGTCGACTATGATGGGCGGAGGTGGAGCCATTTTGCACTCTTCTTTGCGTTCGCAGCTCGTCGCATCGAGACTTGACTCTTCGCTGACGAGGTGGTCACGCGATGCCGCACCAAAACGGCAGGACAACGCGATGCCCCGCAGAGTCCGCCCCGCTGTCCAGCGGGCCCGTCTACGTTCGAACTGGCATTTTCTGTGTATTTGATATATCACGCGTGGCCGCGTGTCTATGCGTGGTGCTCTATAGTTTGCTCTTTTGCACCAACATCCCTTCGTCGTACATCGCGGAGAGCTTGGGGCGGAAGAATTTCGCAGCCATCGGCCGCATGATCTTCATGGTGGGCGTCACCACCCGGCGCTCCACGGTCAACGGCTCGATCTCGAACTGGATGTTGCCGATCTTCTCGATGCCGCTCAACTGGCCGGCGATCCGCGCGTTGAGCTCCTTCAAAATCGCCGCCCGCCGCTCTCTGGTGTTGATCTCCCGGAGCATCTCCTCCGCAGAGAGCGACGGCTTGCCGACGAGCTGGCGCCCGGTGTCCAAGGTCACGCCCACGATGGCAACCACGTAGTGCTCTTTCGAGTCGCCGTGCACAAAGAGCTGCTGGAGGTTCTGGTTGTTGGTGAGGTAGATGTTCTCGATCTTCTCGGGCGAGATGTACTCTCCCTGGGCGAGCTTGAAGAAGTTCTTGACACGGTCGATGATGTAGAGCTTGCCGTCCACGACCTTGCCCACGTCACCGGTGTGGAACCACCCGTCCGCGTCAAACGCCTTCTTGTTCTCCTCCGGGTTCAAGTAGTAGCCTTGGCACACCTGCGGGCCGCGCACCAAAACCTCGCCTTTTCCCTCGGAGACCAAGTAGTTCAAGTCTCTGTGCTCGAGGAGCTTCACCTCGGTTGTCATGCTGATGCCGCCGCAGGATCCTGCTTGCGCTTCGTGCGTCAAGGACGTGGTCATGGCACCGAACGTCTCGGTGAGACCGTACAACTGGCTCACGCCAATTCCCAATGCCGCCTTCACGAACTTGAGGGTGTTGGCGTTGACTGGCGCGGAGGCTGTCTGGGTCCAGATCAAGTTGTCGAACCCAACCAACGAGCGGAGGTCCTGGTAGGGGCCAAACCTGACGTCGTCGCCCTTACAGTTGTCTTCCAGACGTTGCTGGGCCGCACGCTTCTCTATGATTGCGTTGATCTGCGAGGCGTCGGGGTGCTGGACAATGTGGTTCTTGATGAGGGACTCGAATTTGATCAAGATGCGCGGCACGATGGAGAAGTAGTGCGGTTTAAATAGCTTCAAGTCCTCCACAAGGTTGCCAAACTGGTCGGGCTTCTCCTCGCCGAGCGTGAGCCGCGGGTAGCCGAGGTTGTAGCCGGACGTCAACGCGAACGAGCTGGTCTGGCGCTCGTAGATGTGCGTCAACGGCAAGAAGATGAAGCACTTGCCCTCCGTCACACGCGGTGTCACGCACAATAGGAAGGTGATGGCCGACACCGCGGTGGTGTGGTTCAAGAGCACACCCTTGGGGTTGGAGCCGGTCGTTCCCGACGTGAAGGAGATGGTGAAGAGCGTCTTGGGGCTGGGCGGGCACCGGGTGTAGTTGGCCTGCTCGCCAAGCACCGCAAGCTCGCTGAACGTGTAGGCCACGAGGCCCGCCTTCTCCAACTTGGCCCTTTCGATGTCCGAGATGGGGTCGAAGCTGACCACCACCTTGAATGCGAGGTTGTGCTCGTGCTTCAACTTGCGGAGCTTGCTGAGCTTGTCCCCGGAACAGAAAACGAGAGGCGACTGCGTCTGCGTCAACACGTGCGCAGACACGCCGTCGCCCAAGTTGTCGTAGAGCGCGGTGTTTGTCAAGGAGTACGCGTGGCACGCGCAGTCGGTGACGGTCCACTCGTATCTGTTGGCGGAGAAGATCGAGATGATGGGAGAGCTCTTTGTGTCGTCGTACAGCTCGTAGGACGAGTAGTGGTCCTCCACGGTCTGCGGGTCGACGCGGGCGAGCGCCGCCAAGATGCCCGAGCCGATCTTCAAGCGGAGCTCGTTCATCTCGGTGTAGGTGAGCGAGGTGTACTCGCGGCTGGACACACGCTTCTCATAGTCGTACGCCCGGTAGCTGAGGCACGGGCGAGAGGCGTGCTTCGCCACGGCGTAGTTCAAGACATCGTCGTAGGTCTTGATGTCCGGGCTCAAGGCGCCGACAAGTCTATCGGGGCAGTAGCCGCTTCTATAGATGAGCTCCTTCGAGCCAGAGCCGTGCAACACCGATCTGTGAGTGAGCGACGAGTCTAACGGGAAGGTAATGGCGTCCGTGCTGGGGAACAACGGGCTCGACGAGGTGTACAGCATTCTACCGACCTATTTTGACTTGCAAGAGACCGCCAAAGCAGAAGAGGCAGCTTTATACGTTTTCTGCCCCACTCCGAGATTCCGAGGAAACGCATCGCTTGGAGCTACCCCAACTTCCCCGCACTTTTTTCGGAATTAGTTGTATCGCGCGTCAATGTCAGAACACGCAACCTGCGCCTGCCCCAGGCCCAGCAGGCCCAGCAGAGCACCGGCGGACGCCCAGCAACGACACCGCCGGGGGCTAGTGGCTTCTGGGCGGGCTACGGCGGATCGTGAGAGGCCTGCACACAACACACCCCCTCTGGCGACGGCCAGGATGTTGAGCTCTAGCCCGCGAGACGCAGCGAGACGCAGCGAGACGCGGCCACATCGTAGACCATCCCGTGTGGTACCGCAGCACGCAAGGTGTGGTGATCTGGCGCAAAGACAAAGCTATGCGGGCCGAGGCCCGCCCCCGCTGCAACACAGACCCCGTATACGAGCCGGCCAGACACCGAATACGAGCCGGCCATGCACCGACTAGGAGCCGGCCGTGCACGGCCAGAACCGGCCAAAACCGGTCCAGGCACCAGGGCCTCACCTGCGCTCCTTGTCCAAGCACTTGTTGATGTGCAGAGCAAAGCGGCCGCCGGCGATCTTTCTGCCGCAGCCGCCGCACTCAAAGTAGCGGGACGCCTCGGAGCTCTTGAGCTTGGTCTTGTCCTGGCCGAAGATGTCCTTCAGCGGGTCCAGCACGATGCGCCGCTGGCCGTCCGCGGGCTCGGTGAAGTTCTGGATCGTGGCGAAGCGGCTGACGCTGTTCACGCTCACCTGGCGCACAATGTTGGCGACGATGTCCTCGTACAAGGACTCGGCCTACGGTGTTAGAAACAGCCGGGATGCCTGCAAAGCGAATCACGTACCAAGGAGTCCACAGTGGCTGTAGCCGTCATGGTGGTGGATGTCTTGATTGCCCGCCGCACATCACCGTCGCACATCACCATGCCCGCCGCGTGCAGTACCCACCATCGCAGGCCCATCGTTTCTCCATCGTTAGTCCACGTTTCTCCACCGTTAGGCCATCGTTTCTCCATCGTTAGTCCATCGTTTCTCCACAACGCTTCCATGTCGGACGACGAGGGCGACCTACGCAAGCACGTCGAGGTCACGGCGGAGGACACGCTCCAGGACTGGGGCACGCTAAACCGCCAGTACGAGAGCATCTTGGCGAGCGACGCGGTGGTGGCCACGGACGAGGCGCTCCCCAAGCGGTCGGAGAAGTTCTTCGAGCAGGACGGCTCCAGCGCCCAGCGCGACAAGTTGGGCCGGGCCCAGGACCAGATGTGCCTAGCGCTTCTGCACGTGCGGGGCCACCACGTCAAGCAGCTCTTGGTCGGGGTGTGGGTGCCTGCGCTCGGCCGGGCCGTGGTGCCGCACGCCAAGGGCAGCCACTTCAAGGACATCGGGCGGGCGTTTGCGTTCCGCAACAAGAGGCTGCTGCACGGCATCTCGCTCAGCGCCATCGAGGCCGTGTACCTCGTGGAGCGGGGGTCGCTCATCGTGTACTTGGCGGACTCGCGGTTCCTCGCGTTCCTCGACGACGACGCCGCCACGTTCGACTACGGCGCCATGACCAACCTCACCTTGGCGCACTTCTACGCGTTGGCGTTTGCGCTGGACGCGGGCCTTTTGGA
Source organism: [Candida] wancherniae (assembly GCA_003708715.3). Lineage (NCBI taxonomy): Eukaryota > Fungi > Ascomycota > Pichiomycetes > Serinales > Metschnikowiaceae > Metschnikowia > [Candida] wancherniae. The sequence continues at coordinate 616,654 of PPOZ03000004.1, read as the reverse complement.
CAGGTACCAGGCCTACGCGCTTCTCAAGCGGTTGGGCTACCTCGTGCTCGAGCACCGGCACGCGGACTTCGCCGGCACGTTGCCGGCGCCCGGCGCCAGCGACGCGCCCTCCCGGGGCTGGCCGCTCGCGTCGTGGCTCGTGCGCTTGGGCACCCTGGCGAGAACAGCGGCGGTGGGGCTCCTCGCGCGGCACCAGCACTTTTTTGACTATACCCTGCTATACCAAAGCCTCGACCTTGTGCCGTCGGGCCCGCGGCCCTTGGCGCCCGCGCTCCCGCACGACTCGCCCTACCTGGTGGCGTTTGACGTGTGGAAGCCGGTCGCGGGCTTCAGCAAGAAGAACCCGCCGCGGCCCGACTACCAGGTGAGCGTGTTGGGCGTGTCGCAGGTGCCGTTCCCGCCGCTCGCGGCCATGCAGAGCGCGTGGACGTGTCTGCGGCCGGGCGTCGGCCCGGCGCCGCCAAAGCCGAAGATCCCAGCCAAGCCCAAGAAGGGGCCACCCACGAAAAAGGAGATGCGGCTCAAGCGCCAAGAGGAGCGCAACGCCAACACCAACCCGCTTCTTCTCAACCGAAACAACTACCTCCGGGCCCGCGACCGCAAGCTCAAGCAGGGCAGCACCGGCCGCTCGGTGGTGTACGCGGTCGTGGACAGCGGGATCATCAACTTCATGTCGTTCAACGAGACGGACTTCAGGTTGCGCGACCACACCGCAGACTTGGAGGCCCTCGAGACGCGGTCGCTGCACGGCATCATGTGGAATGAGCGATTGACGATCTAGCGCTGCGCACCATTTGCCTCATGTCCTTGAGCGCCGCGGCCCTGGCGGGCTCCTTCCTGCCGGCGTCGGTCTTGAGGTACTCGTTTTGCCTCCACCGCGCGCCGAAGGCGTTGAACGCCTTCTGCGACACCATAGCCTTATAGCCCGAGACGGTCTCGGCCACGAGCCGCTCAAACAACCTTGCATCCAGGCGGTTCCGTAGCGTAAAGTCAACCAACCCGGCGGCCCACTCCTCGCAGTACTTGGCGTCGGCCTTGTAGCACGCGCCAAAGAAGCGGTCGAACATGGCGGCCATGGACGACACGACCCTCGCGCTGGTGGCGTACGTGTGCTCGGGAAGCAGCTGCAACGCGGTGCGGTACGGCGGGAACCAGTCGAGGCGCTTCAAGAGCATGCTGCGGTGCGCCGCGATGGCCTTGAGCTCCGTCGTGCTGGCCTCGGGCTCGTCGAGCAGGAGCACGTAGTTCTCGAACGGCGTGCCCACGAAGGCGTGGAGGTCCTCCTTCGCGATGATGCGCCTCATGACGATGTCGAACGCCTTTTGGCCCTGTAGGCCCTGCGCCACCATGATGTTCTCGACAACCAGCGGCGGCACCGGGTCGCCGAGGTCGGCCAAGAACGCCGCCAACACCTCGTTGTTGTCGAGCATCACGGTGAAGAGGTTGGCGGGGAACTTGGCGGTGCTGAGGCCCTTGCGGAGCGCAAGCGGGTCGTCCGTGTCGCCGCGGAACGGGTTGTACAACTGCAAGTGGCAGAAGCGGAGGTCGATCAGCGACACCGTGTCCGCGGAGGGCGCCTGGCGCAAGGCCTGGGTGGCCGTCTTGCGGATGGCGCTGCTCAAGGCGTTGGAGACGGCCTGCGGCTGCGCGTCGAACGAGCGCCCGATCTCGGCCATGGCGAGGCTGCGCTCCAGCCTGCTGTACTGGTCCTTGAACGCCACGATGTGCCGCTCGAGCACGTGCTTGGTGTTGACGGGCCGCGAGCCCTTGAAGATCTCGATGTCCTTCTGGAGCTGCAACTGGATGAGCACGTCGAGCGCGCGGAGGTCGAACACGTCGTTCCCCAACGCCGCGTACATGTCGAGGGCCGTCTGCGCGGGGTCCGCGTCGAGCTGGGCGATCCTGCTGTGCCTGCTGGGCGTCTGCGTGGAGTGTGCGCTGTGGAGGATGGCCAAGATCTGCTCCATGGTGTTGATGGACGAGTCCACCACGAGCTCGTTGGGGCGGCCCGAGTAGCGCCGTAGCGCCGGGCCGGGCCGGAGCGTCCGTGCGAGCCGGAGCGTCCGTGCGAGCCTCGGGAGCATTCTGAGTACTGGGCTTCGCAAGCTGACTTGGTAGGTACAGTTAGGTGCGAAAGGTGGTGCGAATACAGGTGCGAAAGGTGCAAGGTAGGTGCAAGGTAGGTGCAAGGTAGGTGCAAGGTAGGTGCAAGGTAGTTGCAAAGGATGGTAAAAAAGGATGGTAAAAAGTGCCAAAGATGCTTAGGTGCAATTGCTAATTGCTAAGGTACTCTACGGCTTCAAAAAAGGCGGCCGTAGCGAAGCTGGTCACCTCTCACTGATAATTCCGCAGCTCTGCTATCCCTTGGGGGCCTCGCCCTTGGGGGCCTCGCCCTTGGGGGCCTCGCCCTTGGGCGCGTCGCCGCTCTTCTTGCTCTTGCGCTTCGCCTTCTTGCCCGCGCCCTCGCCGTCTTTCTTGCCCAATTCCGGCTTCTTGGGGAGCTTCCGCTCGTCTGCGGAGGGCTTCGCCTCGGCCTTCTTCTTGGGCCGGCGCTTCTTCGCGCCGTCTTTGCTGGCGGCGTCCGCGGCGTCCGCCTTTGCCTCTGGCCTCTGCTTCTTCCGGCCGGCCTTGCTCTCCGGCTGCGCTTCCTTCGGTTCCTTCGGCTTGTCGCCCTTCTTGGCCCTGTTCTTGGCCCTCTGCTGCGCCTTCTTCGAGTCCTGGAGCCGCCTCTTCTTCTCCTCGGCCTTCTTCTGCTGCGCCTGGAGCTTGAGCTCGTCCGCCACGGCGCGGAGGTCCGCGGCGCCGTTCTCCGCTCGGAGCTGCGCAAACGCCCGGAAGAGGCTGCTCTGGATGTCTGCGTCGCCTGTGGCCGCGGGCGCCTCGTACACGTCGCCGAAAATCGGCCGCACCACCTGGCACCGCAAGCAGTCGCCCGTGTGCGGCTCCTCAAACAGCACGCCGCCGATCTCCAGCCGGAACTGCTCGGCGTCGGCGCGCGAGCGGAACTGGACCGCCGCCCACGAGAACACCGGCGCCTCGAAGAGCTTGCCGTCCCGCGAGCCGCGCGTGTAGCTCAAGCGCTCGTAGCCGCGCCGTAGCGCCGGCGAGTGCCGCTGTGCCTGCTCGAGAAACGCCTCGCGGGAGAGCGCCGCGGGGAGAAGCCGCACAATCACCTTCAAGTCGGGCTCGCCGTACTCGATCAACGAGCTGCGCTTGCCGCGCCTGGGCCGGCCCGGCGCCCGGGCCGCCTGCTGGGCCGCCTGCTGTGCCGGCGGCGGCGCCGCCTGCGGCGTGGACTCGGTCTCGGGCGTGCTCATTGGAGCGAAGTAGTGCTTGTGCGGGCCGCCGCACCATCTGCGCACCCGCGATGTGCGCACCCGCGATGTGCGCACGGTCTGCGATGTGCGCTCCACCCACCAGACCATGGATGTTTTGGAGGACTTCTTGCACCAGGTCCAGCACTGCACGCGGCTCGACGCGCGGCACCAGGCCCGGCGGCTCGTGGAGTTGCTCTGCTTGCGGCCGGGCGCCAACCCCTACATCGCGCGGTTGAACGCGTTGGGCGCGTTGAACGAGGCCCAGGTCGCGGACGCCATCGACCGGCGGCACTGGTACAACGACGAGTGGCCCGCGTTTGCGCTGGCGGTGGCGTCGTTCGTGCGCTTGTGCAACCAGATGAACGCGTGGTCGCTCCTCGAGAGCTTCGACCTCTTCACCACCTACTTCGGTGACCTCGCGGTGGCCTTCACCAACAAGAGCAAGGGCTACATGGTGGCGTTGCTCCTCGAGGACGTGGCCAAGGTGGTGCTCCCCATGGCCAAGCAGTTGGACGCGCAGATGCTGTTGCGCGAGCTGCACCGCCGGCCCCGCCTCACGTACGCGGCGTCGGTGCTCCTCCGGGTCTTCAACAACATCCGCTCGCAGCTCGGCGCCGACGACCAGGCCGAGGCCGCCAAGAAGGCCGTCATGCTCTTCGTCGGCACGCGCCTCTGCCGGCTCTACTTCCTCCTCTCGAACCCGCTCTTGTGCCGCAACGTCTTCTCCAACATGAACAACGCCAACCTCCGCTTCAGCCTGTACCCGCCGGACCAGCAGCTCCAGTACCGCTACTACTTGGCCAAGTTCTACATGGCCAAGAACCAGCTCGTGGACGCGTACCAGCACCTCCTGTGGTGTCTCCAGCACGTGCCCGCCAACCACGCCGTGGACAACGCCAACGTCACCCGCATCCTCCGCGACCTCCTCCCCGTGAGCATCGTCGTCGGCAAGCGGCCCAGCATCCCGGCCTTCGCCCGCCAGTACTACTCGGCGCCGGCCCGCTGCCCGCGCTTTTTGGAGCTCTACGGCCTGCTCTCGCGGGCCATCGCCGCGGGCAACCTCGCGCAGGTCCACCGCCTCACCAACGACAAGGCCCACGCCGCGTTTCTCCGCCAGCACAACCTCGCGCTCCTCGTCAGCTCCAAGTCCTTCGTGGTCACGCTCCGCAACCTCGTGCGCTCCGTGTGGGTGATTGAGGGCCGGCGCCTGCGCCTCGAGTACGACTCCGTCAAGCGGGCGCTCGCGGTGTCGCTCGACACGCTCGACGTGACCCAGGTGGCGGGCATGGGGCCTGCGCTCGGCGCCCAGCTCGCGCTAGATGACTACGTCGTGGAGAACTGCCTAGTGACGCTCATCGACCAGAACTTCCTCCGCGGCAAGGTGTTCCCGCGGCTCCGCGTGGTGTCGCTTGCCAAGAGCGAGGTGTTCTCGCCCGTTGCGGCCATCAACTTCTTGAAGTTTGGAAACGGGCCGGAGGGCACCTTGAACCAGGCGGACAAGTGGATCGGCCAAAACGAGAAGGTCTGACCTCCGCTCGACCACCAGGGCACCTGAAACTGTGTGAATCGCAGGCCTGGGCGTTCTGCATTTCAGGTGCAAAATTCCAGTTCCGCTCGGCCCTGGCGGCACCGTTCCTACATGGCTCAAAACAGAAGGACGGCGCGGCGCAGACACCGCCCAGCAGGCGCCACGGCGGCCGGCTCAAACATCCGAATCCGGCGCCAGACCGTTGCTGGCCTTTTTGCCGACCACTGCGTTGCCGCCTCAGGCGGACACCCACCGCAACAAGGGCCCCGTACCAAAATTTGCATCGCTTCCGCTTGCCCACGCGAAACGTCCTTCACTGTGGCACCGCCAAGACCCAGGACGAAAGGCATTTTCTCTGTCCTGCAGAGAACCCCGTGAGGCGAGTTTACTTAGAAAATCCGGGGAAGCCGCACTGCATGCGGCGGGCCACAGCAATGGGTCATCTGGCTGCTAATTAAGGGTGCCAGGTACAAATACTCACACGCGGCTCCGTGTTGTGCACTTTTTGATGCCAACGTTACAACCAATGTCTATGTTGCCCTACAACGTGCTAGATCGCATCGTCAGCTTCGCCGACCGGGCGGACCAGATCAAGCTAGCCCGCGTGGACGGCGAGGTCAGGCACATTGTTTACCAGAACCTCTACAAAAACATCGTGATCCTCGAGGACGACACCTCGATCCCGCCACAGGAGCGCTTCCCGTACACCGTGGTCAGGGTGAGGGACGTGCCGCGCTTTGCCGCCGCGCTCAGCGTGACCAGCTTCCAGTACGTGCAGCAGGTCGTCGTGAGCACCCACAGCAACGAGACCGCGGCCGTGCTCCCGGCACTCTTCCACAAGCTCTCCAGTCTCTGGAACTTGACGAACCACGCCGTCAGCTTCGTCAACTACGACGTCTTGAGCTTGCGCTCCGTTGGGCCCTTGAACACGTTCTTGGAGCAGAACGGCATCCAGATCAAGGACTACGAGGACGAGGACTTGTGTGTGGCGCAAAAGACAGACAAGCTGGTCTACCTCAGGGACTGGTTCATGTCCAGCACGAGCGAGTTGCTTCGGGCCCCTAACAACAGACACTTGCGCAGGCTCGGCTTCTACACCGAGATCCCGTCCTACTTGGCGGCGGAGGACCTCTGCCAGCAGGACTTCGCAGTGCCCACGCAGAACTTGGCCAGGGTCTCCGAGCTTTTCTTGCACTCGCCGTTGGCGTACATCCACTTCATGGAGCTACTTGACTTGGCCGGCGTCGCGCAGTTGCTGCTCAAGCGGCTCTGTGTCACCAGCACTCACCGCTTGCGCCACAATGCGATGCTAGACTTCCACAAGTTGAACGACCGGTTCGATCTCAACAACCTAGAGGAGTTGGAGCTCAAGATCAGCTGTGGAAGACAGCACGAGTGCCAGGATACGTGCATGGTGAAGTTTTTCTCTGACTGGCGGGACTACAACCGCGCCCGCAGGGTCGAGACCAGGCTCCGGAAGCTCTCGGTCGTGCACTACAAGTCGCTCACGGAAACTACCCAGTTCAAGCGCATCATGGAGGACTTTGTCTTCAGCTCCCAGTTCTCCGAGTTGCGCGAGTTGTACGTGAACCTTTCCAACACCATACGGTCTCCCGAGCACGAGTATTGCATAGACTTGACCAAAGTCCTCGACAGAATTCAACTCTTGCCGAATCTTCAGACCTTGCATCTCTCCAGCTTCATGAGCGAGTGGATTCCCAAAATGCACATGGTGTTCAACGAGCCGGAGTCGACGTACCGAGACACCCTAGTGAACAAGTGCTCGTGCGACACTTGCAAGCAGACCAGAGTGTCATTCGTGGAGTTGGCGGAGCTCGACAAGGCAAAGAACTACAGCCACAAGGTCAAGTGGAGCGACGTGAGCAGTCAGCGGTCCGAAGCGGACTCCACCGTGAATTTTTCCAGAACCGAGAATGTCAAGTTCTTGCAGCACGTCACCAGCATTCTAAGGCAGAAAGAGGCCGTGATGGAAAACAACCTCACAAGCTCAGGAACCATGTTGGACATGCACAGGATGCCGACGCACGAGAACTCTGACTTCGAGCCGTTCAGCGAGCTCATCAAACACTCGTGTCTTGAAGAGCTCTTCCGCACCATGAAGTGCAAGCTCCCGCATCTCAACGCCGTCAACTTTGGAGGCGTAGTGTTGCGCACCTAATTACAAATTAACTAGCAAATGGACATAGTTATAGAAATAGAGAAACATTTTGCTCACTGTGCGTGCCTGGTGGCTGGCGCTGCGGTATCGCGGGGCGCGCTCCGGCTCGCACTAGCAACGCTAAGTAAATACCGATCCTCACCTAACCGATCTGACTCGGCCCTTCTATCATGCCAATACGCAAGGAGGTTCCTCAGGAACAGCTAGACCAAATCAACAGCCGGCTAATAAACGCTGGTGCCATCGGCTTTCTCAAGGGCACCATAGTGGCCGTGGTCACCGGAGCATTTTTGAATTTCAGGTACAACCATGGGCACAATGCCAAGTTCTTTCTGACGCCAGCGAAGGCGTGGTACTTCATTCTGTGGGGAATTGTCGGTCTCACCTTTGCCGTGGAGAACGCTAAAGTGAGTGTGACCAGAGACTTGGCAGAGGAGGAAAATCTACGGCGCATCCAGTTCTTCAGCCAGGAGCTCTCCGGGGGCAAGGAATGAAACGTTTATTTTATGTTAAGGAGCGAACTGATTCGTCCCACTCTGCACTGGATGCTCCCGTTGTGTGTGTTTATACGTAGAACGCCTCCTCGTGGTACTTAAGGCCGTTCTCGTTTGCCCATAGCTTGGTGTTCTTCACAAGCGACTTGGGCCCGGCAGAAATCACCCACACCTTTCGCAAATCCGGAAGCTTCTTGTCGCCTGCAATGGCGTGCAGCCGGCCCGGGAGGTCGCGGCAGCAGACCAAGTTGTTGGAGTCGTCCACAATCGGCCCCGAGCATTGTGTGAATACATCGCTTTCCATGACGCACCAATTGTAGTATCTGTAGTTCAACACCGGGCGGCCTTTGTAGATATGCGACTCCAACCTGAGTTTCTGCACTGTTTTCGAGTAGTTTTCGTGGCAGGCATTCTCCGTCTCTAGTTGCGGCACGAACGCCTCGTTGGTGGACTGCGACCTGGTAGTTTTTCTTGAGACAATTGACGTTGCTAAGTCAGGCTGGAGCAAGCGGGTGCCCTCGTTCTCGCTCTCGTCTGACTCGTCAATCACGTTTTCGTTGGTCGTCTCGGGGGCTGCAAAAGAGTGGTGAATGTCTTGGGGACAGTCCTCGTCCTCCAGATCACTTTCGTCGTCCACAAAGTTCACGTCCACGTCCTCGCTCTCTTGGAGCCCGCTGGGCACAGCTTTGTCTTCTTGCCGATATGCAAAGCTCTCGTTTGCCTCGAGATCGCGGTTTTTGGCGAATAGACTCAGAAACGTGCCGTAACTCTGTGCGTGCAGCAACGAGTGCTCTGCATTGTCCGCAGAGTGGCCGGTGACGAAAATCTCAAAGTCGTCCCCGTGTAGTATCCCCTCGAAGTGGCCGAGAACCGCGATATCTCGGAAGTCACGTATGACCCATATGACCTTGACCGGGATCCCGTGGTAATTTGCAACCCGTATGAGCGGGATGGCAAATGAGATGGCTGAGCCCCCGATGACAATAAGTATCTTCCTCGCGTTGACTTTCAACTTGGAGATGGAGAAGTTGGAGGCCGGAGTGTTTTTCGACTTGATGAGGAGCAACTTGGGGTCAAAGCTGCCGTACGTCAAGTACCGCCGGCCGTTCTCCCATGCAAAAGAGCCCTTGCGGACGATGAGGCGCTGTCGTCTGTCCAGCGGCAACGACACAAGCGTGTACGGATGGTAGTTTGGGATGAGCTGCTTGAAGAGCCGCACAACCGGGTTGGGGCTGAGGTTGGTGATACGCACATGCGCTCCGGGGCTCGCGGCCCTGTTTTTGATGACAGAGTTCGGAAACTCCACGAGCGCCAAGTTGGGCGATATGTGCGTGACCTGGAAGTCTGTCTTGGCGGAGGCCCGCGTCATGGCGATGCGATTGAGCGCCTGGTACACGAGAACTGCGATATTCAAGGTGTTGGCAGCAACGGTGTTCACGGGCCGGACGTGAAAGGGGAGCGCGAGAACCACCACCCAGCTCCAGAAGTAATGGTTGAAGAAGAAGAGCTTGTAGCGCCTGTCGCGGACCGTCAGGAAAGACGTCACGAGGATCATGGCGAAGCCCGCAACCGCGGCCCACCCGTAGAGGTTCTCGCGCTTCCACGCCTTGGCCCACGTGTTGTTCACCTGGAAGAAGCCGAGGTAGAGGAGCGTGTGCACCACGGCCAGAAGCACGACAATCCGCGAGAGCCACTTGTGGATCGGGAGGAGCGACAAGTACAACGTGTGCGGGAGCGGGGACGGGCGCAAGGTGAGGAAGAACACGGTGGGTAGCGCCTGGGCGCAGAGCCTGCCCAAGCGCTTGGCCAAATAAATAAGGTCGCCGCCGTTGATGTCCACCAAGCCGAGCACGGCGAACGACGAGAGCCAGAACGTGATCTGGAACAACGACGCGGAGTTGGTGAAGACGAAGTACGCCGCTGCCCGAAGCACAGCGCAGAACCCGGCGGTGACGGGCACGAGCACGCCACGGTTGCGGCGCGACGACGTCACGTACTCGGCGAACTGGTTGACGGTCCGCAAGAACTGGATCTTGTTGAGGACCCAGTACCCGCGCGCGAGCAACGAGTTGTGCAACGGGATGAAGGCCACGGTTGCGGCCATGAAGAGCGCCATCACCACGCCGTACTTGACGGTGGTGTCCTCTCGGAGCTGGGTGTACTCCTTGGACTTGCTGTTCTTGTCCGGGTAGAAGAAGTAGCTGTCGAGCGAGTCCATGTCGAGCGATTGAGGTCGGGGAGGCGGACCTAACGTGGGAGCAGGGTCATCTAGTGGTGTGAAGAAACGTGGCCGAGCCGTCCAGAGGCAGATCGCGAAATCGCCCAGAGTGTTATGGCGCGGGGTCAAATGACGTACGCGCGATTTGTGGAGCCGAGCGAAGCGGGAAAAAAGGGAGTGAGGAGGGAGAGAGGAGGGAGAAGGGAGAGAGGAGGGAGGGAGGAGGGGGAGGTCCTACGTGGCCTTTACGCGCCAGCGGATGCTCCGGAGTAGAATTATCGACGTACCGGTTCCCACCGTGGAGCCTGCGGAGCCTCCGGAGTCGCGGCCGAATTTTGCATCCACAGTGGCCTGGATGCGAAACCCGCGATAGCCCCAACTCTACCTCGCCGTTTGGTGCCTAGCCCGGCAATTGTGTATGACCCGCTGCACGCTCAGAGATCGCGCCCTGCCTTGAATTGGAGAGCTCTGTTTCCAACTCCTTATGGGCCTTCACTATGGTGCCTCTGCTCACGCCTGTCTTGCCTGCGACGTCGGCAGGAGAAGCACCCGTGCCGAGATCGAGGCAGGCGCTGTAGATCGCCGTGGCCGCAACTGTGAGCGGCGACTTGCCCGCCAAGACGCCAGACGCCTTGCACTGGGCGCAGACGCGCTCGGCCGCCGTGGTGACTTGGCTGTCGAGGCCCAAGTGCGAGCAAAAGCGCCGGACAAGGTCCTGCTCCGAGGTTTCGACCGTTTTGTTGTACTCGCCTTCGGCCCGGATCGCCAGGCTCATGAGCTTGGTCACCCGCCCGACCTCATGCGTGGGGATGTTGGCGAGGGCCGCCAACTCCTTGAACGTCCGGGTCATGCCGGCGTTTCTACAGCCGATGAAGATAGCGGCAGCCACAAGCGCGTCCCGGGACTTTCCCCTGAGCGGCTTCTTGTCGCGGGCCAACTTGTACGCCTCCTGGGCGCCGTCCTGAACTACTTTGGGAAGCTGGTACCCGTCGCACAACAGTGATATCCTGGAATACGCCGCCGCCAACTCCCTGTTCTTCTTGTCGGCCAGCAGCTTCGCCTGGGCCCTGCTGAGGCCCATGCTTGCGCCGACCTGTCCGGGAACGTAGGAGATCAACGTGGAAAGCTCTTCCGATAGGAAAGGATTTCCTGCGTCCCCCACTCTATTGGCGGTGTCGCCGGCTTGATCGTCGTTGCCGAACGTCCGCCACTCGGACCTCCCGTCCACTAGATGACTGCTCAACACGAAGCCACAGTCGCCACAGACGATGTCGCCCTCGCTCTCCCTCTCGATGAGATAGGGAGGGTGCGTGTTGCAGTCCGGGCACGTGAGAGTGACGTTCAAGTCGGGACGAAAAGCCTCCGGAACGCTCATCGAGAAGAGTGAGGTACCGAGTGGGCGACACATCGTCTCGAGAGAAGTCAGAACGTAAGCTCTGTTTTTGTGTTTCGCACGACTTGGCTGCAACAGCCAGCCTTGAGCGGCTGTGCCGTCTATTCTAGTCTGGTCGTGATGCTGTGTATAACTATTTACCGCCAACGTCGTTGGCCACTTCGGAACATCTGTGTCGTGCCAGCCGAGATGTGCAAATGATGGGTGGGGCCCTCAGTACAAGTTCTGTATCTTGGAGTTCAGCTTCTTGCCCCGCAGAATGAACCCACTCCTGTTTGGCTTCATGTAGCCCGACCGCGACGGCTGCACGGGCTTTGCGGGAAGGTTCGACTTCTTGCCGCTGGTGCGGGCGGCCAAAAAGCCTGTTCTCGACGGCTGGTAGTCTTTTCCCTTCAGGCGCGCGTTCTTGCCCTTGCCCTTCTTGATGTGCTCCTGGCCCGCGTCGTGGCTGCTGAAGTTCTTGGCCGAGGCGCCGAACCGGCCCCGCGAGCGCCCGTACAACCGGTCGAAGTAGTCGCCCCGGAGCTCCTTCGGGAGGTTGTTGCCGCTGAACGCACTGCCGTCTATGTTTGGTATGCGCGAGGAGCGCTGCTCCGAGCACTCGTCGCCGTAGTGCGAGCCGTCGCCGCAGTTGTAGCAGTATGTGACCGGGAGCGTGGTCTCGGCGGAGCCGCCGGTGGTGAGGTACGAGCGCCAGATGCGAGGGCAGTTCTCGTCGTTGTGGTTGAAGGTGTCGCATGTCTTGCAGTACTGCCGTCTGCGGGTCTTGCTTTTGCAGTTGCCGGCAATGTGCCCGCGCTCACCGCACCGCGCACACACTATGGTGGTGGGGCACTGGGTCTCGTAGTGGTCGCCGATCACGCCGCACTTGTGGCAAATCACCGTCTTGCACTTGGAGCGGACGTGGCCGCGCTTGTGGCAGTTGTCGCAGAGCGGCCCCAAGCTCTGCTGCGCGTTGATGGAGTCGCCCGTGTCCGGGTCCGTGACGCCGAAGTAGCGGCCCGCGCCACGCAACTCGATGAGCTCGTCCGCGTTGTCGTTGACCTGGTCGTACGACAACGACGTGATGCCGTCGTCTTTGTTTGGCGAGGGTTCCTTGGGCGCCTTGGGCGGCTTCGGTAGCGCCACGCCCGCCTGCTCCTTCCACTTGAGGCTCTCCTCGAGCTGCGCCGGCTCTGTGTCCTCCGTGAATGATAGTAGTCCCATTTGGTGGTGTCTTGTGATGCCAATGCGAAAAGATGTATTTTGTACGATGAGAGCTGAGATGCAGTATCGGGCAGCGGCTGGGATTCGTGGCTGGGCCGGTGCAGAGCTCGCCGGGTGAATTGTGCTGCTTGTTCTGTGGCATTTTGCCTTTTTATCCTTTTGTCCTTTTCCCTTCTGTCCTTTTCCCTTTTTCCTTTTTCCTTTTTGTGTCTGTCTTGTGCCTACTTATCGCTCTGCTGCGCACGGTTTGCAATAATGCGGCGCAGCCGCGTAGTTCCTAATAAACAGAGCATGGTTAATAAAATCAAGAAAAAGATAACGTCGTAGACTAGATATTGAAAAGAGCCAGGTGCCTAGCAATTCACCGTCGGCAGCGATTCCCTCGCCCCCTTCGGCGTGCAATAGCGGACAGCTTGCAACAGCTTGCAGCTGCAGCTACAACCTGCTGGATTGGCAGGTTCCGGCTGCCGGTTGCAAGTGCCCGCTGCCGTTGCCGATGGCGTGCTCGGCCTACGCAGTGAACTCCAAACCTTTATTTATTTTACAATCACAACACGTTCCGCACCACGTGGGCGGCGGCCTGGCTCTCCAAGTCGTTGTTCTCGCCGGCCACGTTGAAGCTGCTCTTCAAGTACTCCTGGTGCTTCAAGGCCGCAAAGAGGTAGCACAAGCTGGAGAGGAGGAAGAGCACGGCAAGCGCAAGCAACGACGACGAGCCGATCAAGAGACTCAACCACTGGATGACGCTCATCAACAAGTAGAAGCCGCAACGTGGCCAGTTCTCGTCAAACTTGCGCACGAAGTTGGTGAAGGTGTCGGTCAACGGGCAGATCCGCAACAAGAACGGCACCTCCACAAACAAGATGACCAAGCCTTGCACAATGGCCACGATGGCAAACGCGATTATGAAGTCGAAGCGGATGATGTTTGCAATGCCAAGGGCGAAGCAGAGGAGGATGGAGAGGAGGGCGATCCATTGGCCGTACAACGAGAAGTTCTTTTTCTGGAAGTCGGCCGAGAAGCCCCCGAAGATGTTGGACGCGATGGACAGCGCGCTGATGGCCATGTTGAGCGCTTGTGTAGTGTTGTTGGTGTGGTGCTGGTGCTCCGGCTGGGCCAATTCGCATAGCACGGTTTCGGCTGGGTGCAGGACAAGGTGCCATACGAGCGCCAGGCCAGCGACGGTGCCCGAACGGCGCCGCGGGCAGTCGGCAGTTCCGTTCTGCTCCAAGCGGTGGTCCTGGTGCTGATGGGCAACAGCGCCGGGCGTGTGTGGATGTTGGCAGACTGGTCAGACGAGCCCAGACTGGTCAGACTGGCTCGTCCACTGCGCAGCACCACGGGCCCGCCGCCCGGCAGCCAGCGCCGCCGAGGTGGATCACAGTAGCCACAGTAACCTCTTTCCGCCGCCGCTTTTTATCTCTCTTTCGTTCCATTGGCGGCGCTCCGGTGCTACGGTGGTCCCTGGATCAGGCCTGCACACACCGGCTGCGCTCCATCGCTAGTGAAATTTAGCCCGACTCCAGCACGCCTGACGACCATATCCGTACGGCGAACCTCTTGGTACTGCAAAACAGCGTCTGCGATCCGCCGATGGGAAGGGAAACCGTGATAGGTCTTGTGGGTAAACCGTCCAGCGGCAAGTCCACCACACTCAATGCGCTAACGGACGCCGGCGCCAAGGTGGGTGCGTTCCCGTTCACCACCATCGACCCCAACAAGGCCACGGGCTACATGGAGGTCGCGTGCGCGTGCAAGCGGTTCGGCAAGGAGGCGCTCTGCAAGCCCAACTACGGCTACTGCAAGAACGGCACCCGCGGGGTGCCTGTGATGCTCCTCGACGTGGCGGGCCTCGTGCCCGACGCACATCTCGGGCGGGGCCTCGGCAACAAGTTCCTCGGCGATCTCACCGAGGCCGACTGCCTCATCCACATCGTCGACGTGAGCGGCACCACGGACGCGCAGGGCAAGGAGACGCGCGGCTACGACCCGCTCCAGGACATCGAGTGGCTCCAGGACGAGATCTTCCGGTGGATCTTGGGCAACCTCACGGAGAAGTGGTCGTCGGTGGTGCGGCGGCACACGGCCACCAAGTCGTCCACGCTCGAGACGTTGCGCGCGCAGTTGGGCGGCTACTACGCCAACAAGCAGCTCATCGGCAAGGCGCTCGACACCATCCCGGACTTGCCGCCGCTCCAGGAGTGGGACACGGCGATGGTGGAGCGCGTGGTGCGCGCGTTCATGGGCGTCAAGTTCCCCACCATCTTGGCGCTCAACAAGATGGACCACCCTGACGCGGACAAGAACGTGTCGAAGATCATGCTCAAGTACCCGCGCGCCAAGTGCGTGTTGACGCTGTCGTTGACCGAGGTGTTGCTCCGCAAGCTCGCGGCGCAGAACTACATCCGCTACGAGCTGGGCACCGAGTTCGTCGACACCGCCGAGGACCTCCCGGACGCGGGGCTCCGCCCGCTCGACGACAAGCTCGCCAACCGCATCGAGAACATCAAGGACTTGGTGCTCTACCGCTTCGGGTCCACCGGCGTGGTGCAGCTCTTGCAGGCGGCGGCCGAGGTGCTCGACCTCGTGCCGGTGTTCCCCGTGCGCAACATCAACACGTTTGGCGGCTCCACCGGGCCCAACGTGTTCCGCGACTGTGTGTTGGTGAAGCGCGGCACCCGCGTGATTTCCGTGGCCCGCAAGATCATGGGCGACGTCACCATTGCGGCCATCGAGGGCGTGGGCGGCACGCGCGTGGCCGAGGAGGCCACCGTCGACGCGGGGCAGAACGACGTGCTCTCGTTCCGCTTGGCCCCCGGCGGTCACTAACGGCAGCGGCCAAATAGTGCCGAGCCGCTTCGCCGCAAGTATAGAGGCCGTGGGTATAGAGGCGGCCCGGCGTGAGTATAGAGCTGCCCGGCGTGAGTATATAGGCTGCCCGCCGATGCCCAACGAAGGGCCGCGTGCTCGCTAGTCTGTAATCTACATTTCGTATAGTGCGGCAGTGCAGTTTAGTTTCGCAGCCACACGAGAATTCCGAGGCCGGCGTGAGATGCGCGCCCTGCATTCTGGCCCCAGACTATCTTGCCCCAATTCCAGTTCCCAGAACGCCACCACCATGTCTTTAGTGAAGTCGCAAGAATTGACCGAGGAGCAGACGTCGAAGCTCCAGCAGCTCATCGACGCGATCCCCGAGATACTCAGCAAGACCGGCGACCCCGCGTACGACGAGATCTACGGGTACAGAATCGCCCCAGACGGCGAGGACCATGTTGACACCGGCGCCCGAAACGAGATTTTGCTCAAGTTCTTGATCGCCGCCGAGTACGACGTGGCGGCCGCGCAGAAGAAGCTCGTGCTGACGTTGAACTGGCGCCGCGAGTTCCTGGTGTTGAGCGCAGCGTACGGCGAGAAGTACGACGCGGAGCTCGAGAAGTTGGGCGTCATCACCGAGTACCCGGACAACAAGGACAACTTCCGCGTGGTCACGTGGAACTTGTACGCCAACTTGAAGAACCCCAAGAAGCTCTTTGCCAAGTTCGGCGTAGGCGTGGAGGAGGCCGGCGCGAAGGAGGCGGAGGAGGCCGGCGCGAAGGAGGCCGAGGACGGCAAGAGCGGCACCAAGAGCGACCTCCCCGGCACGGTGTTCTTGCGGTGGCGCATCGGCATCATGGAGCGGGCGTTGGCGTTGCTCGACTTCACCGACAAGGACAACAACAAGGTGGCGCAGGTGCACGACTACAAGAACGTGTCGATGTTCCGCATGGACCCGGGCATGAAAGCGGCCACCAAGGAGATCATCCAGATCTTCGGCGACAACTACCCCGAGCTCCTCTCCAAGAAGTACTTCCTCAACGTGCCTCTTCTCATGGGGTGGGTCTTCACGTTCTTCAAGACGACCGGCTTGATCGGCGCCGCCACCATCAAGAAGTTCGACATGCTCAACCACGGCGACTTGAGCGCCGAGTTGGGCAAGGACAACTTGCCCAGCGACTACAACGGCGGCACCCAGAACAGCAAGGTGCCCGACATCTTCACGCTCGCGGTGGCTGACGCGGACATCAAGCCTCCCGCGTACGGGGCGCTCTTGTTGAAGAAGTTGGAGTCTGCAAAGCCCACCGCCAGCGCTGGCATCGCTACGAAGGAGACTGCAACGACCGCAAAGGAGACCACAAAAGGCGAGGAGACCACAAAGGGCGAGGAGATTACAAAGGGCGAGGAGATTACAAAGGGCGAGGCGACGGCAAAAGAGGACGCAACACCCACCGCTGCTACAAACGACGCCAGTGCCGCCTAATAGACACTGCCACGTCGCCGAG